>APFE031665119.1:27673-125883 GCA_000404065.3 Pinus taeda
TAACAATAATAATATAAAGCCACAAAAATAACAATAGAGGGATTCTATGGGGCACAGTAATAACAATATGGGGGCAATAGGGGCACAACGATATAAATAAGGGGTACAACTACCATAGTAATGGGGTAATCACTAGTATTATAGGGACCCAACAGTGGCGGCAGTAGAAATTACAATTACGATGAGAGTTCATGTTTTTCGGCCCTGTTTGTTATCAGAACTGCCTCAATGCTTATTGGAACTTGTAACTTTTAACACTCTAACATTTAGCTGGTGGCAATGATAGATAGATAGTTGTTTTGAAGAACTATTGTTAGTAGAAGTTGTTAACTAACGAAAACGCCTCGTGCTTGTCAGGGCTCCATGACCTTTGACACTTTTGTTGTAAGGCGGTGGCGGTATGTCATGCCTGCAGTTGTCATAGAATATCTTGTCTATTGGGGTCATTAATAGACTAAACTTCCTAGTGTTCTTTAGATCGACACCCAAAGGTTTAATTGACCAGCTCTTCCTAATCTTTAATGGTCGATGGCTAATCGATGGGAAACATAAATCAGAATAGATCCATTAGTTGACATGATTGTTCAATGGTTATCATAATTGAATGAGTAAGGTCTCATCTGCGCCAAGCCTTCACTAACTATGGTGGCCAATGACCAAACTCATGAAGGGGAGGTATGTGGAACCTTAAGTTAACTAGGCGAAATCTTTGCACAATTGAGATCGATTGATGGGGCTCCCACGTGGTCGATGTTTCACAAGCAAGGGGGTTGCGGTTGGGATTAGCGCTAATCCATTCATCTTTGATGAATGGTTGAGATTAATTGTGGGGTCCCCCTTCCCTAAATGTGAAACTACTTTTGAGGGGCCCACGATACCACTTGTATGGCTAAAGTCGACTTAACACCAACTTGATTGTGATTCCAACTTGGGAACCCTGCCCCTCAAGAGCTCGCCCACTATTACGTTATTGGTGACTTGTGAACCTACAATTCATCAAATGACAAGGAGTGGCCATTCCAGTGTATCGACATGGCTTTTCCACCAAGGCCAGGTGAAGGCCATGTGGCGCCCTTGTGGTGACATGGCTTCTTGTAATAAGTCAAAAGTTCTATCAGGCATAAATTTTGATCAAGGACTCGGATTGAGATAAAATTTATCACCTGAAAAGCTCTCGATGAGATGATCACAACAATGGTATCATATCAATTTTTTCATAGTTTGAAAAATGGAGTTTTTGGTAACCCCATCTTCATAACAGATCTTAGAGGTTGGGTTAAAATGAACATGTAATACCTCCCACAACCTAAGAAAAACCAAGGGGGTGAGTGGGAGAGTGACATTATTATTTTCAAAGTTGGTTTGGGTAGCAAGACCAATAACCTTGTAGCATTGGTGACCTTAAAGTTGTCCATTTAAAAAGATCCCCAAAATCTTCTGAATTTTGACAACTCCTTGGTTGTGTCAAATTGGATGATGTAACAATTCATTAGAAAAATATTTATTTGCAACCTACTTATGGGGAGAGATAACTTGCTTAGACAAGTTTAAATCAAGTCTTCTTTTCAACATATGCTTAAAAAAATAAACGACGAAGTTGATGTGATTTTTGAAAGTGGTACTATACTTGGATGCAGGTGCTTGGATCATTTAAGAGAAGATGGATGTATAATTCATTAAATATCTACCAAATCATTTTCCTTAATTACATCAATATTTACTGATTTTAAATTTTATGTCTCCTTGAAGACACATTTGCCACCCTTGCATTAACATTTGTGAGATCATACTCTTTCTTTCACACCTACCCGAACAATATTATTATCATTTTTAAATACTCATTTCTCCTTTTTATAATTTATTTATAATTCTTATTAGCCATTGTAAAGGTTTCTCAAAGATCTTTAACAATGACATTGAGGTGAAACAAGGTTGCCACTACTCCCTTTGCAGTATCCAAGGTTTACATAGGTAAGCTAAAGCAATGGTTCGACAAAAAAGGTATGGGAGAGGGAATATAATGAAGATCATCATAAATATATTATTGTATGTGTGGGGAGGTGTAACATAATGGAGATGATCATAACGATATTGTTGTATGTAGATATTATGACAATGAAAAACATGAGAGTAAGTAGCCTAAATGTTCAGCTTGAAGCCTCAAACTCATTTGCATGGAGGTTGGTATAGATGTGAACATGAGAAAAGCCAAGACATTATTATTCTTACTGATAAAAGGAACAAAGCAATGACAAATCAACTCCAAAGGTTAAACACTAAAGATAATACAAACTTGTAAATCCATGGGATTGGATTTCAATTGGGGGTCAACCTAGGATGCATGCATGAGGAAAATATTATGAGGATGGAATGCATCTTTTCTTGTAGCAAAATAAATGCATGCCATCAAAGGTTCAAGGCTACAAATGGTGTGCTCCCTTTTTCAAAAGCTTATACCCTTGATACTCCTTTATAGTTTTGAACTATGGGGACCAAGTACATCCATATACCTATGGAATCACAATTAGTGAGCACAAAAATCCATAGTAACAAATTGTCTAATAGTAAAAAACACTAGCCTTTATGAGAGAGTTTGATCACACCTAATAGAATTGAAGCCATTGAAAAAATTGGGTTAGTATAGACAAAATCACAATGAAGAACAATGAAAGGTTTTCAATGAAAATAAACCAAAGGAACCAAAAAAGGGGAAGAAATCATGTGACTATCAATGGAAGAAATTGTTTGAAAAGTGGGATATAAAAGAAAAAAGACACCCATTAGATTAAAAAAAGTTGAAATGTCATGGATATGAATGTTATAGGAAGATAAAACAAATAAAGAATGTTAGAAGAAAACAACAATACCACACAAACAACTTCACCACACATGTAAACAACTAAAGAAGTAGTGGGAGGAAAAGTTACAATGACTAAGAAATGGGAAAGTAGAAACTGAGGAATACTTCCTCCTACATTTTCTAACATATTTACAAATTAAGAAGTAGAATTCACATATCATAAGATTAACATTTGAGAAAAAAATTAAAAAAATATATAATAAGGTTGAGTGATAAAATGTAAGGAAGAAGTAAATGATTTAACAAAAAATACAACAAACACCCCCAAAACTAATTTAACATTCGTTCCATTTATCCTAAAAAACCTTGAATAAGATTCAACATATATTACAATTTTGTTATTAGGAAATGAAATGAAATGATATTTTAATGTCCACAAGACTAAAAATAGTCTATGGGACCATCAATTCCCTGCTTTTCACCTTTTGCAATTAAATCCTTTTCTTATTCAAATTGATGATGAGCTGGCCCAACCTTCCAACAATCTTGTCGCTAAAAAGACAATGCCAAGAAACCACTGCTAACATATTCCCATAACTTACTCTGATGTCTTTGAATGCATCACATTCCAAAATGAAATGTTTTTTCGATTCCATTGCCCTAGACATGCAAAATGTATATACCCATTCTTCCCAAGCTTCTTTAGGCCTTTTCCACCATCTCGTTTCACACCGAAGTTGATGCGAGTTGGTTCTTAATTGAGCAATAAGAACCTTTACCCTCCACAAAATGCTAACTCCAATGAACTCTTTTTGTTGTAAATCACACGTAGGGTTTAATTCCTTAATGTAGTACTTCTTCTTTATACCCAACTCTTTAAACCATACCCGTTTACGAAATTTCTCCATAACAAAATTCTTTAGCTCCTTGCTATTTGTGGATAGACATTGAGGTAGATATTCCATTTTTGCATCCATGTGTAGTTTTGTCTCATCCATGTTTTCTTTCTTTCACTTATGCCTTCATTGAAGATAACATTATGCCATCTACCTACTTCCATTTGCTCAATTATTTTTAGATATCTTATGAGCCGCACCATAGCAATTGCTTTGATGGGAGTTGCCCCTGTTTCACTCAACATTATCTCATAAGGTACCCATTTTTATTATTATTTTGAACTTGCTCATGATCAAGTGTTTTTGAATTTTCTTAATTTGTTTCCATTTTGAGACGGGGGTGTTTCTAGCCCAAAATTCACACCCATATAACATCACTGGACAAAATAGGAGTCCAAAAAGTACTTTAATTGTTTTCCAATACCAAACTCTGCTTCTCAACATCTGCTTTGAAGAACATATAATGCTTTATACCCTCCTAAAATTCTCTTCTTTATGCAGTCCTCCCAATTAAGTTTGTTGTTGAAATCAATCTCGAGGTACTTGTACTCATTTACTTCTTCAAGAACGTTGCCTTCAAAGAAGAACGTACGCTGGCTCCGCTTCCTTTTATTAGAGAAAATCATTATTTTGGTCTTACTAGTATTGACTTTCACGTCTTCATAAAGTCTATGGACAATGACTCTATAATGCAAAGGAATTTTAAGTTTTTCCATTCTACGCCACAACTTATCTCTAGGGATTGTGTCAAATGCCTTTTTGAAGTAAACAAAGCAACATAGTACTTCTTCTTTGTCCTCCCAAACCTTTTAAACAATGTGTCTCAACGTGATACCATGATCCATTGTAGAATGCTTTGGACTAAAACCTGCTTGTCCTCTTGCCCTCTTTTCTTTTACTTCTGCCCACTTATTGATTCTATTTTCTACCATGCTGTCGAAAAGCTTTGCAAACAGAGGATTGACAATAATGGTTCTATAATTGGAAGGATTATTAACGTCTCCACTTTCAAAAAGGGGTATTGCTAGGTTAGTTGTCCAGTGTCTTGGGAATCCTTATTGAATGATGTTGTTGAATATTTCCATGATGTGCGGTGCAAGAGTGTTCATTCCCCATTTTAGATACTTTGCTTGAAGATTGATTAAGTCCTCCGTCTTTCCTGTTTTTAGCTTCTTAATTCCAATCCCACCTCCTAAAACGTGAAGAGCTTTGTAGTTGTGTTGATCCTAGGGGGAGGTTCAGTGTTTGATTCTTTCTAATAGAGTTGTCTTGCATATTCAAACCATTGATTGGCTATAATATTATTTTCTATTTGCTTCTTCCTTGGTTGAAGTTCCTGCCAGAAAAGCTTTGGGTTATTCTTGCTTAGGTATATTAACTCTTCTCGCCTTGTCTACATGAACTCATCTTTTTTCCATTTTAGTATCTATTTATATAACTTTACATTCATCTTCTCCTTGCTTGCCTTTTTCAAGGTTCTCCTTGCCATTTTGCATTTCTCATCAAAACAAGTATTTACAGGAACAATTTGATTTCGATTTCCTATTTTTTGCTCTTTTGCACTTCTCAAGTGCACTTTGAATTATATTTGTTAACTCATCACTGTTGAAGCTTTCGAAACCAGTTTTCTCCTTCTAAATTAATCTCTCTAACATTGTCGTGAAGATAATACACTTTTCTTGTGTTAAAAGAATCTCACCCTTTGATAATGATTGCCGAGAACATTAAATTTTCCTCCTATAATGCTTTTCTTCTAACCATGATAACCAAAATAAATAACCCAAAATGAAACTTTTAAAAAATTATCTCTCACCTTTTAATACCTCTCTTCCCTTCCCTTCCCTTCCTTTCTTTTCTATGTACAAATTAAATTTTCTTTCCATGTCCAAATCAATCAATGTAACACCCTACATAGCCATCTCTATTTTTAAAATAAACCCCATAGTGCCTTTGTGGGCAAATTGAAAGCAAAGAAGACCAAACTCACTAATTAACTTTATCTTAAACTTAATAATAATTTAGAAATACAAATGTAATAATATACAAGTCTACATGGCAAGGGGATCGAACCCGAAACCATGTTTAGCGTCCGCGTTCATGCAAAGCAGCCTATTAGGGTTGGCTTGTCGCCCAAGCACTGGACCTGGCTTCTCCAAAGCGGACTCATACCCCCCAGTCCACGTATCAACGATAAAACCGCAGCAACGCAGCTGAAATCTTCATTTCTATGTAAGCGAAAGCCCGTGCACAGTGTAAAATCCGCTTCGAACCCTGCGGAACGTCAAATACGCTTTTGCTTTGGCAGCATACAGAGGGAAAACATGGGCGACGACGGCGCTGCTTCTTGCGTATCGCCCCAGCTAGCCTTGAAAGGCAATGCCTACCTGCAAGTCGTCATTCCAAAGCGCATACAAATGTTCGAGCGAATTCAGGCAGAGCAACAGCTTCACCGTCTACAGATCGGAGGAGAACCTATAAGGTTAGTATTATTAATTTTTATTTATGTCGACAGTCATTACATTTCTCCGACGCTTGAACTTCGAAAGCTTGAACCTTGCGCTAAATTTGAGCCCTTAAATGCTTTCATTTTCTCTTAAAATTTTCGGAAAGCATTAAAGTCCTCGATCGCTCCAGCCTTGTTTTCAAAGAACTTTCAAAAATTTTCAGATTGAGTGAAATATCTCAGGAACTTTCAAGTCCTTGACAGGTGGAAGCATTTTGCCGAAGGCAAGCTTTCAAAAACTTTCGTTTTCTGTTAAATGTTAAATTTTCCCGTTGCAAGGACGGAGAACCTGAGAACGTCAAGTTATTATTCACTCAATGCAATACATAGCTGCGAAAAAATCATATAAATGCTGATCTCGCACACTTTAACCATTTTGTACAAAATTATTTTTGTTTGATTTCTTTGCGCATTTGCACGGATACCATTTACGAGGTTCCATGGATAAATCAAGCTAAATTGTGCTGAATACCTGTCGAGTAGTTCTTTATTTTTACGTATTAATTAACTGAGTATTGTGTATTGTCCTTAATAATTTTACAGTAACATAATAAATAAGATAATTTTATTGATGTCCAACAAATGATCACACTAAGTCGGTCAATGGGGCCACAAAGTACATCCAGTTCCAGTAGCAGCTCCTGTTGCTACTCTATCAAAAGCAGAAAAAGTAACAGCTATTCAAATGATCCCTAGTCTGATTTTGATGTTCAAGTACCCGGGCTTGTTTTCAGACAAAATTAAAGTAACTTTAAAGAGAACTTCGAAGTAACACAAGTTAATATAGCTAAAATTGAGTAAATTAATTGCAATAATCACCTTTCCACTGGTATGCCTCCCTTTACAGTAAGTTTACCTTATGGTTAGGGTGCACCTGCACTAACTGATTGCAGATTGGAGGATGCAACATTGTCTGCAATTAGGGATTGTAATATTGAAAAAAGAAGAAAAACATGTGGGTATAAGGATAACTCGAGGTTGGCAGAGGCTACACAGAAGATGCATGCAGACAAACAATCACTCTTCTGAGTGGGAATTTCAGGTTGATGTCCTGGTTTTACTTAGATGACAGTCATATAACCAAGTGACAGCGACAATAAGAGGGGCAGGCAAACTTAAGCCGTATTTTTTGGACCATGCAGGGTGATCATTCATATTGGAGTGGTTTTTTTTACTTGTTATGCTCTTGAGCTGCCTCTGAGGAGTAGAATTCGTAATGTTTTCCATGTTTCTTGCTTGAAGAAGTTTGTGGGGGACAATGGTCTTTGGAGAACTAACACCATTGGATAGAAGGAAAGATGATGTTAGAACCTGGAAGATTCTTGGCAACCAAGGAGCGCAGTTTAAGGCATTGGGTGTTGAATGAGTACCTTATCAAGTGGAAGGGGTTCCTAAAGAGGATGCATCTTGGGAATAATGGAATATTCCCTCTCACTTCGCTTTCTCTTTGCTTGAGGACAATAATGTTGGAAAGGTGGGAATTGTAATGATCCAGTTTGTTGAGGTTTAGGACAATTTGCTGAGATTACAGTATGCTGAAATTGAGGACAATTTACTGAAATTTACTGTGCAATGTCCTGGTCCGTTAAGTGATGATAAACAGTAATATCTTGCTTCTCTAACAAGTTGTTAATTTGCTAACTGTCCCATTTTGCATCAAGGTTACGTGGGGTGTGTGTAAACTCCATCCGAGGAAAGTGCTTTTTGTGTTAATTTACTTGATTCAAGGCACTTCTAAATCACTGCACGAAGGAATACATTGGTTTTACATTGTCCTTGTTTCCAAGTTTAAATCTCCTACATCTCCAACTTAGTTATGCTTTTATTTTTTGTGATCTCCAATCCCTTTAGAAGAGCATGAACCTCTGGCAAGTTATTAGTACTTAAGCTAAGTTGATGTAAGAGCATGTACTATGGGCCACATGGCAGGCCCATATACTGAAACCTTTTTCAAAATTTTAGGGGCCCTGGGCATGCCTACAATCTAGATTAATTAGAGGCTCAATTAGAGAAAGTAGTGGTTGATTGTTGAGCCATTTTAGGGACAGTTGTAGAACCCATGGTTCTGTTTTTAAAAAATATCCAATAGGTGTTAGCAATGAAGAAAATCTTCTCTAATGAGGTATGAGAATCACTGAATAAAGAAAAGAGATTTAGAAGCGGAGTTCAGAGAAGTAACCTCTCTTTTACTCAATCACCTATTTTAATGGACTGCCCAGCAGCAGCCCAGGTTTCTCATAATAGGATGTGTCCTGAGCCTGACTGCTCAGATATCACATAATAAGATGTGTCTTGAGTCTTGACTGTGTGTGTTAGGATTTCAGTGCAAGAAGCTTTTTCTGGAACCACATTGCGTGATTGTAGGTTTTTTTTGGGTATGCTCCAACAGAGGACTGCTGTCTGTCTTTTTGTGTGTGTTTAATTCCTCTGTTATTTTGACTCCTGTGCAGTAGATCTTGTTTAATCTTTTTTGGTAGATTTAAAGACTTGATTCCATAGGACAACATTGCCAGATGGACAGTAGGGCAGAGCAGTGCTTTAACTGATCACTTCTGTAGATATATAAAGCTTACTAGGAGTGAAATTTGTCCAAATAAAGAGTAGGGCAGATAAGATAAGATAAGGTAATTTTATCAATGTCTAACAAATGACCACAAAAGTAGGTCACTGAGACTGAAAATACATCCAGCAACTTAAAGTTTAATGCGGGAGCACAAATAAACTCCTAGAACAATGACCACAAAGATGGTCCAGATTGGGTTCGAAATCAATTGGGAAGGTGAGGATGGAGAGGCACAGGGAATAGAAGGTTTCTTGAAGAAACTAAAGTTAGATAAGATAATTTTGGTAATGTCCGCAAATGACCAAGGAAAACTCTCAATGGGTAGAGTCATCCATATTGGCTATGGGGCAGAGTTTTAGAATTTAAAGGAGATATGAACTTAGATTTTTATAGTTTGGGTACAACAATCGAGGAGATCTTTTGACATAGAAAACATTGAAGATGATACCAGGAAAGTAAAAATTGTGGTGGCCAAACTGAAATCATATGATGCTTTATGTTGGGATAATCTTCAAAAGGCCAGAAGAAGAGAAGGAAAGATTAAGATTGCAGGTTAAGTTGTCCATGCTTGAAAACACAACAATTTATGACGTTGCAAAAGAGGACCGATATGCAACAAGATATTGTATTGGTAGCAACAAGATGCATCAATTCGACAAGTGCCTGTGAGAGAGGGGATTGTACCTAAATGTAAATTTAGAGTAGTAATATCAATCTAATGCAGGCATTTTCATGCACTGAATTGATTTTCGTTTGATTGGTTACATATTGAGGTGACCATTTGGAAAATTCATGGTGAATATGGTATGTCTTTGGGTGAAGTGGCATTTTTTTTGTTTTAACTGACAAGGTTTAACTTGCTAATATAAGTTGGAAGGACATTTGCCGTTTACAAATGCAATGCTTAAGTTTCCTGGTTCATTCTTTGTAATTGAAAATTATTTTATGGGCTGAATCTTTAAATGGTGTTATGGTTTGATCTTTTATATATATAGTCAATTATTTCTTGCTTGTTTTTGTAGGATTACTCTTCCAGATGGTCAAGTCAAGGAGGGGAAAAGATGGATTACTTCACCTATGGATATTGCTAAGGAAATTTCAAAAGGATTGGCTGCATCAGCATTAATATCAGAGGTGGGTGTTGATGTGCTATAGTTTCTTTTGTAGTTTCTCATTTGCTCTTTCTTTATCATCTATTGATGTCAATGTGATATTCGAGGAGTTTATAGTCACTTGAGATTTTCAGTTGAAATTGATACTTTATCTTTTTCTTCTCTGCTTATGTTAAAGAAAACTCACATCTAGATGATTGTTTTAAGTTCTTCAATGTGTGTGAATGCTTATGTATTGTTATTGGCATAGCTAGCACACAGAAACTTAAATATTTTAAAAAATGTAAATTTTGATTAAAGCATTGACTAGATGCTAGGGGTATCTGCAATTGAATTTTAGAGCTGAATTTTGTACCATTGAAATTTAAAACTATGTAAGCAAATCCTAAAGAGGGCATGATATTTAATTTTGAGGTATGCAATTAAAAAACACCACCCATAGTCTCATGGATGGCAACAACCACTCCCATAACCATCTAGCACTAGGTTAAGCCATAAATAGAACCTAATTAACACAATACATATGTTAACCTCCCTTATTAATGTGACATAATGACATTTGTTAGAATATATATGAACAATTGAGTGAAAAATGTCTCTTTATTAAATGACATGTGGTTAAGGCCTTGGTTGTAGCTTTTGATGAATTTTATCTTGAAATTTGAAAATTTCAACCCTAGTTAGATTTCAAGTCAAGTTTCAACTGAACTTCAAGTTGAACTTTAAGCTACCACCATGGATATTTGGCATGCGTTTAAATTTTGAACAAGTTTTCCTAGGTTTTCCATTGTAAAAAAGTTTGCATATCAAAGGGATTTGATCCCTCTTGGTGCTTGATAGATCCAAAGTTAATATGGATCTATATTGGTTATTATCGAATGTTGGTTCATATGTTAACCTCCCTTATTAATGTGACATTTGTTAGAATATATATCAACAATTGAGTGAAAAATGTCTCTTTATTAAATGACATGTGGTTAAGGCCTTGGTTGTAGCTTTTTGATGAATTTTATCTTGAAATTTGAAAATTTCAACCCTAGCTAGATTTCAAGTCAAATTTCAACTGAACTTCAAGTTGAACTTTAAGCTACCACTATGGCTATTTGGCATGCGTTTAAATTTTGAACAAGTTTTCCTAGGTTTTCCATTGTAAAAAAGTTTGCATATCAAAGGGATTTGATCCCTCTCGGTGCTTGATAGATCCAAAGTTAATATGGATCTATATTGGTTATTATCGAATGTTGGTTAATAAGGTTGATAGTTTTGCACTATCATTTTTTTTTGCATTCCATGGTCATGAACTTGAGCTATGTGACTTAGGTTAAGGTTATATTATAATGCTAGGTTTATTATTTACTAGGGTTGCTATATTTTGATGCATTAGGAGATGATTAGATGAGAGGGTGGTATATATTTAAAGAGAAAAACTACCATATAAAATTGTTACAAGAAAAATAAACCTATAGACATAAAATTGTTTAGATAGGATGCATGGTAGAGATGGGTGGTGGAAACCCATACAATACTATTAGTCTCTAAACAAAGGTACTATGAGTATATTGGTGATTGTTTTTTTAGTATTTTATTATCGTTCACTTAAACCAATATGGCTTGTGGAACATGTTAATGTTGGAAATACTGGGGGGGGGGGTGAATCAATATTTACTTTAATAATTGCTATTTTATACCAGTTAAGATCAACTAAGAACATAACACAAAATGAACAACATCAAAATAAATAATTTTATTAACAAGAAATGGCGAGGGCTCCAATCCTCTTTTTACTTCAAATCAATTTGTACAATAGGGCTTATAATTTCTTCAGGGTTCCTACCCTAGACGAAGACTCCAGTCTTCAACAAACCAGGCTCCGACTTGTACGGTGCCAAGCTCCAACTTGGTCTTCTTGAGGACTCCAATCCTCTCAATAGTTCAAGCTCTGACATGGTTTTCCACAAGGCTCCAACCTTCTATGAGGACTCCAACCCTTTCACTTTGCTTCAATTCTTCAAGGTGTCTTCAAGGCTTCAAGACTTCCAATGTATTCATCATGATGGTGGCATACTCCACCATGGCATCTCTCCACACCTGTTGAGTGGTTGCCTCTTGGTAGATAGAATGCTCAGAATCTAACAACTCCATCACAAGTGCCATATATCTTGTGTACCTCCATGGTTGATTGCTTTGTCGAATTCTGATGTGCTAGGAGCACCAACTTGCTCCCGCACCTCTTGGATCAACTGCTCTACCCATCCAGCTCTCCTTCTCCATGTGTTGGGAGTTACAACCTGAGTGGTCTCCACTTTCTCCTCCAACTGCGTGTACCCCTTGTCATCATGCTGCTCGGCCTGCCCATCAACATGTACAACTGTAGTATGAGGTGCCAACTGAGCCTCTTGCTTGGGAACTTGCTCCTCCTCCTCAAGCATTGTAGCCTTCTCTAAGGACTCTTGAAAGCCTTTTTCTCCCCAAAATCCAAATCTCGCTTGATGGTTGTCTTCCTGAGTGTTGGTACGTATACCCTGTACACGTTAGCTATCTCGTTGTAGCCCACTAAGATTCCTTTCTCTGCTGTGGACTCCAACTTTGATCTTTTCTCCTTTGGTACATGTCAATACACTATGCTGCCAAATATCTGAAAATGTGACACATTCGGTCTCTTGCCTGTAAAGGTGTCCTCTGATGTAACTTGCCCAATCAGTCTATGTAGGCTCCAATTCCTCAAGAAAACTTTTGTATTGCATGCCTCAACCGAAAGAAACGTGGGTAACCCTTGGTCATCTAACATGGTTTTGGCCACTCAAACTATTGCCCCGTTCTTGCGCTCTGCCACCCCAATATGGTAAGGGTCATATCGGGTGGTTAGTCTCTCTTGATGCACTCTTTGGCACAAAACTCCTTGAAGGCATTTGAGGTGTATTCACCATCGTTGTTTGACCTCAACACCTTGAATTTCTTGCTAGTCTGGTTCTCAACCAAGGCCTTAAACTCCTGTAACTTCAAGAAGACTTTTTCCTTTTCCTTCGTGAAGAATATCTAGGTCTTTCTTGAGTGATAATCTATAAAGGTGAAATAATACTTGTACCCCATGAGGGATATTGAAGAGAAGAGACCACAAACATTTGAATGAACAAGGTCCAAGGTGCCCCAAGCCCTGCTATCTCTACTAGGAAAATAGGTTTTGACATACTTGCCAAGTGTGCAGCTCTTGCACACCTCAAGCTGGTCCACGTTGCGCTGTTGTAGCCCTGTTGCTATCTCCTTGAGAATTTTCAACGTGCCATGTTGCAGATGCCCCATGCGCATATGCCATAGCTCCCCAAGCTCCTTGCCTTAGTCATTGCTCCCTGAACTGGTCAATGCTGTGACCGTCTGAAACTACAATCTGTATAGGTTCTTATTTTTGACTCCAATTTGCTCAGCTACCTTGGGGTTTGAGGGTTTTATAAGCACCCTACACTGTCTAAAGGTCACCTCGTACCCCTTATCCTCCAACGTTGAAATTGAAATGAGGTTCTTCTTGAGCTCTGAAACATAAAGGAAATATTTGAGAAACAAAGGGTTTCCAGACTCCCTCTTAAATCTAACTATACCAGCACACTTAGCTTGATACTTCTTATCATCTCCCATCTCAATATGAAACTGCACGTCCTTCTCTTTCAACTTGCTAAAGTAGTACTTGTTCCTTGTCATGTGACAGGATGCTCCGTTGTCTACATACCATAAACTGGTAGTCACTAAGCTTGCCATGCAAGCAGTAAGTGAGAACTCATTCTCAAAATGAGAAGAGATCTCGTCTATCTTTGTAGAGACTGCTTGTTGGTCCTTCTTGGACCCTTTCTTCCAGTTGGGGCAATTAGTAGCATAGTGCCCAAACTAGTAGCATGAAAAACGCTTGATCTTCTTGAGATCTTTCTTCTTCCTCTCCCCCTTGGAGCTCAACTCACCACCATCATTGTTCTTATTGCCCTTCAACCTGCCTCCTTTGCTGGCTAGGGTAAGGTTCTCTTCATCTTCAGTCTTGGTGTGAGACCTTAACTGAGCATGTTTGCAAAGTTCTTCTTGGACACAATCACCCAATAATTGCTTCCAATCTGGAAGCTTCTCTTTGGCACATATTCCATCCGTAAAAGTTTCTCGAGCTTTTGGTGAAACCCATCAGAGCAAAACTCACCAGGTCTCTATCTGGAATTGCCTTACCCACACTAGCTAGCTTGTCCCTAGCTTGGGTAAAGTTGGTGAGATAAGACATCACAAAATTTGAATTGGTCATTTTGATAGTTCTAAGTTTATCCTTCAACACTAACTTTTTGGCTTCACTTGAACCCTAATAAAGGCCAATAATGGTAGTCCACATAACTTTGGTTGACTTCTTCCCGATCAAGTGAGGGATGTTGTGGTCTTGGACTCCTTCCAAGATAATTCTCCTTGCCTTGGCATCTCTTTTGTTATGCTGAGCCAACTGTTGAAGGTCATTGGGGGTAGCTAGGACATTATCCACAAACTTCTACACCCCTTGTTCCTCCAACCCCACGCCAATTCTCTCACGTGATGAGCAGAAGTTGGACGTGCCGTCCAACCTATTCTCAAATTGCAGACTCTGATATGCCATACTGCCATTTTGCATTGTCTAGAAACCCTAACAGCCAAGTGGAATTGGTGAACTTGCTCCCTTTGAATTGCAGAACCTGCTCCTAAAGATAAAAACATGCTTGGTCTTCAATGAAAGGCCAACTCTGATACCACGTTAGTCTTCCTTGAAACCCAACAAGATTTGTAATTTTCTAAGTTTGTAACTAGAAATAAAATTCAAATTTCTCTTCTGAACTTAAATGACAAACAAACAGAGTTTTTTAACTATGACATACACAACAAAAATAAGTAACGCTGAAGACAAAATACATTCAACACATAAGACACCAGGAATACCCAAGAAATCCTAACTTCAGGGAAAACTTGAAAAATGTGTGTGTTCTCTATTATCTTAGCAAAAGGTTATCTTTAGAAAAATTATAGCAAGGGAACACTTCCCTTTCACAACAAGAAACCACTGTGCAACTCCCCAAGGAAAATCAAACACAGTCCCGCACATTCGCTTTGCTATATGGCTGCGCAGTACAACCTTCCTACGCCCTGTACGTGTTGTACGAATGTGCAACTTGACCCCTTGCGTCCTTGTGTGAATCATATGGCCATGTTGAAGCTGATTGAGTTAGGGCTATGAACCCTCTCTCTCTCTCACTCCTTGGTTGACGAATCTCTACTGGTTGTTGAAAACCCTCGTCTTCTTTGCCGAGATAACGCACACTCTTGTGCCAAATTGATTTGGCCACCTGGCGCCCTATTCCTTCTTGTGATTTGACTTGGGCCCCAGAGTCATTCTCAATCGCTGAGATTAAAACTTGATGAAGGGATGAGATCAAATCATAAGTTGACTTTAGGAATTTAAATTTTTCCTGAGTACAACTTTAGGAAATGGTTAATTAAATTAAAAATTTAGTAAGTGACTGTCTTCTGGGACCCTTTGCTAGCCTTGGCACCTAGGCAAGTAGAACCCTTCCTCCTCTACTCCATCAATAAATCTTAGGAGATATATATCTAGTGGACCATGATGTAGTCCCTAGATCCTTTCCCTCAGTATAGCTCCCTCCCTTTGCGGTTGCCCACACTTAATTTCGAGGGAGTTTTCATTTTTTAGCATGTAGACTTCATGTTTTAGAATACATTTTAGTAATCTTGCTTTGTATTGACATCATTGTACTTAGTAGCCCCGTTGACTTATTTTTGTGGTCATTCTTTGGATATTCATATAATTATCTTATCTATCTTTGTTTATATTCCAGTTTTTGGGTCCATTTCTCTCCATATCTATTCCTAACTTATCCATATCTCTGTTTTAATTGTTCAATTAGGGCAACACCTCACTTTATTTCTCTTTCTTTTTGCTTCTTGCTTTACTTAGGAGTTGTATACATACATGTGTTGCCAATACATGAGGTCCGATTTACCTAGCTTTGTGGTCATTTGTTGGATGTCAATAAAAGTATCTAATATAACCTTATCTTATTCCATGCTTTATTTTAGTCATAGAAAATACTTGTCTTTATGCTAAGAATTATTTACAACCTAGGAGGCCAAGAGTTTAATCTAGTATCGTGGAGACTTTTGTATATTGATGTGGAAATGCTATACATTGACATGTGTTGCCATTATGTACATACATGTGTAGTGGTTGTGGAGTTGATGTTTATAACATGCTTCCTATGCAACATTTGCTAAGATGTTATAACCTACTTGTTTGGTTGACATAATTGACATAATTTTCCTCCTTTTTTAGGTTTTGATCTTTCCCATGTGTGCAAGGGTGTGATCCATATAGGATGTGAGTGCCTAGGATGTAAAGACACATAGTTGCCTCTAGATGAGACCTCTCAAATGCTATATTGCTTTATGTAGGTTCCATTTGGATGTGGTAAGACAAAGACTACTAGCATCATCCTTCTTCTTGATGGAGTGCTTGTACATTGGGTCTCCTTAGAGATGCATAATGTGGAGGGGAAGCCTATTATCAAACTTTGCTAGGATGGAAACCTCCATACGAGGAACTTCCGAATGATGTCATTCAAAGGATTAGGGATATGGAGGCATATGGAAGTGCATTCTCACTCATGCAACCTCCTCTCATGTACCATCTCTCTTGCACTCTTTTAAAAAACCTTCAAGACTTTAAATTAAAAGATGCAAGTGTGAAAAGTTTTTTAGCCATTATGGCAGACCTCATTCACTCATTTGAGCAATGTCACATGGTTCGGGTTCGAATTCGAATTCGATTACAATTAAGTTCGATTCGAGTTTGAATTTTTCGATGAGATTCGAATGAGGTTTGCCATTAGGTTCGTTCATGTATATAATTTAAAATTATATATATATATATATATATATAATATATATATATATATATATATATATATATATTATTTTCCACTGGAAAAATCCGTAATTTTTCATTATATTTGGAAAAATTACATATTGTAGATGCTTTACGCATATGCGGTTCCCACTGTGTATATTACAGTGTTCCATATTTACATAAATATTGTGCGGTGCACTATGGATTTCTTCAAAAATAAAACTGTTTACATGTTGCCATAGGGCTGGTATCAAAACACAGTATCAAAAATATACATTGTCTGATCATCATGTATAAGCATTATCTGCCTGTCAAAAAACAAAAAATCTGTGCAGTATGTTAAGATCCCGGTGCATGCTGATATCCTTGGTCTATGTAAGGCCGGTGAAAATATCTGTATTCGTTCTGTTCTTTCACCTCAGTGACCTCCCATATGCCTTTGTCCATCAGCGCGACCTCCTTGGATAATTTGTCAGCATGGCCGTTATGTTCCCTGTATATGTGAGAGCAAGTGATGTTGTTAAAAGCTACCTTGAAAACATAAACTTCATTTAGGATGATGCTGAGTGTGTGTATGTGACAGTCAGATATGCCATTGAACCAATTTATTACAATTTTTGAATGCCCGAAAATGTTGATGCTGGTGCAATGGTGATGAAGGGCAAAGTGGAGAAGATGTCGAAGAGTGATAAGCTCAGCGAAGTTATTTGTACCCGAATCTATATCTATATAATATCTATATATCTCTATATATATTATATTATATATATAATATATAATTAATATTATTTATAATTTTTATCATATACTATATCAATAATTAATAATTTCACAAATATAAGTTATATTATTTTATAATATTTAAAATAACAATACCCTAATTTCGTTAATGTAATATAATTTAAAATATATTAAAAATAATTCTTGTAAAAAATATATAATTTTTAAATTATGTTAGCTTATCTTTATTATAATAATAATAACAATAAATATACATTAGCCCATTGTAATGCCTCATATAAGCTGAGTTCAATACATTGTAATGTGTTAACATATTGTATTGCCTGTAATACATGTTTGTTGAGTTCAATACTACAGTTCATTGTAATACTTATAGAATTATAATAATGTAGACGCCTTAAAATATAATGCTTTTAACACATTATAATGTATGTACGCAGATTTCGATACTGCAATATATTATAATACTTGTAAAATTATAATAATGTCAACGCGTTAGCAAAAAAATTTGAACCATGACTCGGAAATCGCGCACAAGCTCATTGGGAGATTGGGACAATTATGTGGAATACTGTCCAAGTTAGGACACAGCAGCAGGAACCGAACTTTCTCGAACCTAAACTTTAGGGTAATAACAATATGAATGTTGTTATAATAATAATGCACATAGCAGGAACTGAACCTTTTCGAACCTAAATGAACCTTAAGATTTTTTTTGAAATTCGCCGAATTTCGGACCTCAACCTTTAGGTTCGACGAACCCTGTGACACTGCATTTGAGTCTCCCGCATGGTTGACATTGATCATGTGTCGATAATGTTAGCAATTGGGATTAGACTTACCCACTGAGGTAGCAATGGTTCTAATTACCTTTTTATGCAAATGGGGTACTTCAGTTGTAAGTTTGTTGAACTAATTTTGTATAAAATTGAACTACAATACAATGATCCTAGAGGGAAGGAAAGCCTCTTTCTTGTAAAGTGGCATTGAAATTTATTAAGCTGAAAATGGCTTGTTGAAAACAAACAAAGGTGCATAACTTGTTTGTTGAACAACAACATTTGATTTTCACAATTCCATGAGTTGGTATCATAATTGTGATTGCTCGTGGTTAACATTGTGTAGTGACTAGTAGCTTGCTAAAGTCACAATAATAATGAGATAAGTCTGCAAATTGTGATGTGAAGACCGAAAAGCTGCCAATGTTGTAATAAATTGGAAGAGCGAAAAATTTGATGTAGAAGTTGATTGGATCGTGGGAAAATTTGAAAACCATATGTGTCATAAAAACCAATAGCCATGTCGTTAGATGTAGAAGCCATGGTATCCTAGATTATGTCTATACACATGTATCACCATTCAAGTTGTTGTTGAGCCAAAATAATTTCCATAGCATGAAGAGTCAGGTTGTAGTTTTTTGAGCAATGAGAACAGAGGGGGTGTTGGATTGCTCGTGGTTAACATTGTGATTGCTCGTGGTTAACATTGTGTAGTGACTAGTAGCTTGCTAAAGTCACAATAATAATGAGATAAGTCTGCAAATTGTGATGTGAAGACCGAAAAGCTGCCAATGTTGTAATAAATTGGAAGAGCGAAAAATTTGATGTAGAAGTTGATTGGATCGTGGGAAAATTTGAAAACCATATGTGTCATAAAAACCAATAGCCATGTCGTTAGATGTAGAAGCCATGGTATCCTAGATTATGTCTATACACATGTATCACCATTCAAGTTGTTGTTGAGCCAAAATAATTTCCATAGCATGAAGAGTCAGGTTGTAGTTTTTTGAGCAATGAGAACAGAGGGGGTGTTGGATACCTTGTTGATTTCTTTTCTTAGGATGCATATATTGTATGCCAAGGGTAGTCTTGCTTGTATGACGGTGAGAAGAAAGGATGGCATAGATGCCTTGTTGATTTCTTCTCTTAGGATGCAAATCATGTATGCAGTAATTGAAGGCTTGCAAAATATTCCCATGGATGTTGCTATTCCATATGAATATGAAGATGTCTATGTACTTTTTCTTCTAACTTGGTTTTTGAGGGACATGATTGAGTGCACAAGGATTCTTTAGTGGAAGCACCTTAAACTGGATACCTCTGTTGCTAAAAGGAATATTGGAGTTGCAACAAGGATGTAAAAGAAATTACCAACACCCAAATGCATGCTAAATAAGTCTACGACTATCAACGATATCAAGGAGTAATTGGCAATATTAATCACCTAATGAGTCAAACATGTTTTTGTCCTATAAAAGTTTTTTTGATTATAATCTTTTTCTTGATAAACAATGTGGGGTTAACCTACCATCTTGAATTTTTTGAGAAAGCACATGAATGAAGGGTTTTAACATTTGAACAATCATTTATATTTTGACATTTTTAAACATTACTATAGGGGAATTGAGGTTTATAATTGGCCTTCTAAGGAAAGTATTAAAATAATTACACTAACCAGATCAAGAAAGATTGAAAAATATTATCTATTTCATGCAGAACTTTATTTGCTCATTATTGCTATTTTCCATGTAACTTGATGTTAATGTAGAATTACGATGTTAAATTAAAAAGTAATATAAAAAATTCGTTAGTAGGATTGTGTTTCTATAAACTTCAAATCAAAATAAAGGAAAATAAGACAATATGGTTATTTTTTGTTTGTTTGTTTGAAAAAAACAATTAAAACATACTTTGATTTTGAAGAAAGAATAGAAGCATATTTTCATGTAATTTCAGTTTATTTTCCAATAAGTTTACTAAAAGTATAAGGTGTGTATGCTCGTTGGCCAACAAGTACCCACAATTGAAATGTTTTGTAAACCTACAGGGAGACCGATTGAAGTTACATGAAATGTATGCTTTTATTTTTCCGTGCGTCTAATTTTCTATCTAAATTTGTTAATTCAAATTTTGTCCAATATAATTTAAGACCAGCTTTTTCATAACTAACAATGCATGGCATTGTTTTTCATTCCTTATTTTGCTCCTTTGAGAATGTTACGAGTGAAAATTGCATTTAATGATAGATTGTAAATCTATTGAACTATATTTTATTACAATAGTTTAGAGAATTACATTTAATTCAAATGTAAGAAAAGGATTAATGACAAAACATAATACCTATAAAATGACACTTAACCCATATTCAACCCACACTTTACCAACTTGACTTACAAATTTTGGCTAGTTAACTCATTCTTGTCTTGAAATGCTCAATTTAAATTTTTGGCGAAATGATTTTATATTATCTTGCCACACAATATTCTCTATAATAAAAAATATAAATTTTAATCATCTTTTGGGTAATTAGTTTTGTTGAATGTGTAATTAACCTTATCAAATAGGATGCAACGTAGTGTAGGGAAAAATATAATGTGTTTGGGTCCCTTTTGCTTGCAGTAGTATGTAGAATGTTGTTGAATGAACATTGCAATTCCCGTCTTAAGTGAACCAATGTTGATGTGATAATCACAATTGCTATGAATTGGAAATTGAGGTCAACCCTGCTAAAGTTGTAATCAATGTCTGGTGGGTCAAAGAGATGTTGTAACAGTGGGGGTCTTCGGAAATTACAAGCCCTTTAATTGAGTTAATACTTTGCTCCTTTTTTGTGGAGTCATTTAGCCAAAGTTGACTCACATTGGATGGGGATTTTGTCCTTGGCAAGACTCTCAATTCCTTGCCTCTTCTTTGAGATTTGTGGCTTCTACTAGTGGATGTTTTATCCTAACTTGTAGCTAAGCTATGGTTGATTTTCACATAGAGGTTGCATGCATGTAAACTTTAAAGTCTAGAATTGGTTGGTTGCGTGAGTAATTCTTTCACAAAAATTGTAAACTTTAGATGAAGAATTGTATGGGCACTTATTTACATCAATGTATTGATGCTTGTTTGGAGGCCTTGGCTTGTGGGTAGGTACTTCTACATCGGCCTTGTGTTTAGGTGTGTAGAAGTCGCCCACATCTCCTTAGAACACTTGTTCTAGGTTGAACAAGTTGCTAATGTAACTTAGCCTAAATTTAACTTAAGAAAAAACACATATTAATATATTGGCTTATTGAGCTAATAATAACTTAGGAAAAGTAAAGTAATTTACATTAGAAAGTTTTAATATTACCCATTGATCTCAAGTAAGGTGAGGTTTAATCTTGGCAGTGAATCACTTTGAGGTTAGGGCTAGGATTAGGGTTTTAACTCAATGTAAAGTTATAAAAGCAAGGCTGAGAAGAGGATATAGACACACAACAACATTAGAAGATTGAGAGTGGCATCTTAGTTAGTGATGTGCTGGGTCCGAGGGAGTACAGAGAGTTTGGAGATTGTTATGAATCATATAATAATAATAATAATAATAATAATAATAATACAAATAATGTAAACAATAATAATAATAAATAATGATTAATTAACTGGTAATTAGTTAATGAAGAGGTATGTTTGTGAGGACATGACCGTTGGTAAAGAGGTATATGCCTAGCTATATAAGCAGGCCCTCATCCTCACTTGTAATCATCTCACTTGTATTCAAATATTCTTATATAATATATTATCTGTTCCTTGATGGACATTCTTATAGGAGTTGTCTTTAGTGCGAATTTTTGGATTTTTGGTGTCGAAATTCGGTGGAAAAATTTGAGGTGAAATTTTGATTTGTGTTATTTACACTGGTTTTTTGACTGTATATATGGATTCAACACCTTCAAAAACCCCTAGGGCACTTCTATTATGCATGGATTACCCATCAAGATTGTAATTTCAATAAATTCTTGTCGGATTTTAGAGAAATTAGACCAGAAAAACCCATAGGAAAAGCTTCCAAAAAGTCGCACTAAAGACAACTTGATTCTTATATATTAGGTATTCTGAGTTTCCCGCTGAGTATATGAACTTTGTTCGTGACATTGGTATAAGAGCATTCCTCTGAGTATATGAACTTTGTTCGTTACATTGGTATTGGAGCATTCCTCTGAGTATATAAACTATGTTCGTTACATTAGTATTAGAGCATTCCTCTGAGTATACAAACCTTGTTCGTTATATATATAGATATAGATATAACACATGCCGAAAAAATAAAAAAAATAAAAAAAATAAAAAACAAAAATAAAAAAAACGCATCCGGAGCCCTCACTGCACAACTATAGCACCCACTGATTTCACTGCATACTCTGTGACATCGACAAGCTTCCTCTGCCACAAACACTGGCCATCCACACCATACGCCTCGTCACCCAACTTCCGACAAGCTCCCTCTGGTACAACCGATCGACCACTAGAACAACTGCTGAGAATGACCAAGCCAACTCTGTAGTTGCCACCTTACATCGCTAAACTGGCCCACCGCTGCACCACCGTTTGCAGCTGCCTCCACCTGCTATCTTGATTTAGCAATCGCCACCACTAATCCCTGCCCCATCCGCTGTAACTTAATGCCAACTATCCACGCGCTCTCTGCGACCATTGTGAATACAAAGTTGCTGCCACCATCTTAGCTTGCATTGCTTCTAGCCATTACCACCTCATTGTATGATCGTCATCTGCGACTTATTCAACGTTTTGTACATTCGTTACACTGAACACCCTGCCCTTTCGCCACACTGAAACGCCACGGGCCGCGTTTACCCCCCCAGACATGGTGCTTTCCATCCATATTAAACCTTAATATATTTACTATATAATTGCTATATATATTACTTAATTACAATCTTATTTGATTAAAATAATAAGGGACTAAATAAGTGAAGGGTTTTATATAAAAAGGTACTTCAAGAAGTTATAAAAAAAGGAATAATTAAAATTAAAAAGAAGTTAATCTCATCTTGATAAACACAAAATGGAGTCTAATTTAGAAATGAAGGATGATTTTCTTATAAGGGTATTAATCACACATCATGAGTTAATTACATTAAAAGGGAACATCCAAGGGAAAAAAGTTAATACCACTATTAGTACAAGCAATGAAAAAAATCACATAAATATTAATATCGCGAATCGACTATTAATTTCATTTGCCAATTTAGGCGAAACAACATATATTTTTGGAAAAATATATGAAATTAATGATTTACAAATAATAGTAGATCATGATGAGTACATATCTCAATTTTGTGTTGTAAAAATGTATGACAGAGAGATTGACATAATTCTTGGTCAATCTTGGTTTAAAGAATGTGGTATTTTCATGTTAAACATAGATAATTTTTATTTTATTTTTTCTTACAAGGGAAAGATGATCAATGATCACATTTTGAGATATGACAATGAAGTTAGAATTGATAATGTTGTTGAGAATTCAATGGGATAGTAAGTAGGTTAATTATCTTAACTTGATAATTCTTTGTGTTACCTTTTTACTTAGTTTTGTTCCTTATTATTACAATGCGCAATACATCAAACAACTACCAAAATAGTAAGAACAATGACATAATATATAGGCTGCAAGCTAGGGCCAAAACCCCTCCTCTTGAGGGGAAAACTTGTAAATTTCTTCTCTTCTTATAGATTCTTCAATTGACGAATACCATGACCTAGTGATTCAAACAAATACCCTCCAAGATCAAGATCAATTCGGCCTCCAGCTATAGAGACTTCGACCTCCCACTGTAGATCCGAAATTTTGGCTCACGACAACTGCTACAACTGCTGCTACTTCTCTTGGAGACTTTGATCTCCCTTGAATAGCCTTCTGCTCCCTTCGCTTGCCTTTCCTTGAGTCTTAGGGCTACTAAGATGCCCTAAGAGACCTTCGCTTGCCTTCTTTTCTCTTCCTCTTCCAAGATCGAAACAGGGATAGTCCCAATGCAGAAACCTTAATTTCGATCTTCTTAAGAGGGGGAGATCTAGCCCAAGCACTTTGACTTCTTCGACTTCCTCTTCTTCGTACCCTCTTCTTTGACTTCGTCTCTTCCTCTTTTTCACATAGAATGAGATGAGTGGATGTGTAGAATGGAGGACGAGCTCCTCAATATATATAGGCTCTTCCAAGGGGGAGATGTTGCTCTTCATGTAGGTCGACTTGACAACTCATTAGGCGGACTTGATCTTGGAGGTATTTCGACACTTTAAAGACAAAATAATTTTTTCTTTACAAGATACAATGTGCCATAGTTTCTTCAATATATGACAATGACTCTACAATCCTTAGAATCATTCAATGGGTGCTTGACCTATAAAATAAAAGAACTTGAGCATGAAACCCATGCTCCAATAATAATTTCTTTTCATTTTATTATTTACAAGAATACATTTCATACTTATGAAGACTGAACTTAGTTACGCATTCTTCAACACTCCCTCTTAACTAGGGAGGTATTCATAAGAGGTACATGGTCATTCTCAATTTGAAGAGATCTCATAAAAAGAGTCAGATTGGTAACCCATTTGTTTAACATCATATCAACCAACATTGTTTACATAGCAAGGCCTTGATTAACAACTCTATCCACATGACTAGAGCACAATGTTGGTGAGACCAATGATTCATAGACACCATGATCATTGTCTCACAAGGTTCATACTCCACCTGGGTGTTCACAAAGTATGAACTTCCCTTGGATTATTCTTATCTTGGATAGTTAGTCCTCAAAGAATATCGGTCCACGACTACTCTTGTCTTGAATGCCCTACCACATTCTCAAAGAGTATCGAATGTCAGATGGTTACCCAATCCTCCATTCTTTCTTCCTAAGTGAAGACAAGAATGTAGTGTCTATCTCTCCCTCTCAATTAGGGAGGATACATATACCAAACGAAACTTGTCCCTCAAATATACAAGTTTCTTGTTTGGAAGTGACTTCATCAATATATCAACTACCTACTCATTAGTGGAGATGGATTGTAGCTTCAACGCACCATTTTGTACTAGCTCTCTGATATAGTGATACTTGTTGTTTATATGCTTTGTCTTTCCATGAAACACTGGATCTTCAGACAAACGTATACGACTAGTGTTATCACAATGTATCACTGTAGGGTTCATCGGTCCTTCAAACATATCAGATGGCAGCTTCCTCAACCATACTGCTTCTCTGCTTACTTCACAGGCTGCAACATATTCAACTTCAACACTACTTAAAGTAGCGGAGTCTTGTTTTCTGCTCATCCATGAGACCATGGAGGATCACAAACTAAAACATCCAGTGAATACTTCTTTTGGAGTTTTGTTGTCTAGAGATCTGTGGGGACTTCGATTTTGAATGTAGACAACTCTCTTCATGGCTTCTCCCCACAAAAACTTAGGTAGATCATGATCGTGTAGCATTGCTTTTACACTTTCTTCAATGGACCTATTCTTCCTTTCTGCAACTCCATCTTGTTCAGGATTATTTGGGACTATCAACTCCCTCTTAATCCTAGACTCCTTACAGAATGCTATAATCTCTTTGGATGTATATTCTCCTCCATTATCAGATCTTAGTATCTTGATTCTTCTTTTTGTAAGGTTCTCCACTTCAGCTTTGAATTCTTGAAATTTTGCAAGTCCTTGGTTTCCATTAAGTAAATCCATGTTTTTCTTGAATGATCATCTATAAATGTGACATAGTATAGATGACCTCCAAGTGATTTAGGAGTCATAGGACCACATACATCAGTGAATGAGATCCAAGATTTCTTTTGACCTTGAAGCACTGCTTCCAAATGGTTTCTTGGTATTCTTACCCAATGCACGTCCTTTATAGACACCTTCATGATCCTCTTTCAGATTAGGAATTCCATCTACTATGGAACTTAGGGTTGGAAGGATTTTGAAATGTAGATGACCAAATTTTCGATGCCAAATTCACATGGGCTAATTTCAATGTGGACTAGGGCTTGAGCCACATGAGACATTAATTTGTAGAGTCTTCGTTCTTGAATGCCTATAACTTTGGCTTGATCTATACTTGAGTCTTTTCCCCAGACAGTGACCTTTCCATCAATGAAGGCTATTCTATCACCGTTATCTTCTGGACTTGAAATAGAAAGTAAATTCTTGTGCAAACCTGGAACAAAGAGAATGTTGTTGAGGTGGATGTTGCTTCTGTCTTCCAGCTTTATGGAGGTTGATCCAATGACTTTTATGAGGTAGCTCTCGTTATCTCCAAGTTCCACTGAATAAGCGGACTTTCCTTTTAATAAGGTCTTCAATCTATTGGAGTGACCAGTCATGTACCTTAATGCACTACCGTCAATTAACCAAATGTCTTCATCTTGGAATGTGCCAGAGAAAGTCGAGAAGAGACCTTCATCCCTTTCTTTGATTGATACCTTCTTTTTAGATAATAAGAAATTCCATGCTTCCTTAATGCCTTTCTTGAGATAGCTTGCAATCTTCTTAATGAACTTCTTCACTATAGAGAAGATATTCATGATGCCCTTAGATAACCTTAGCTCTGATTCCATGTTGAGAATTCAATGGGGCAGTAAGTTAATTCTCTTAACTTGATCACTGTTTGTGTTACATTTTTACTTATTAGCTTTGTTCCTTATTATTACAATGTGCGATACATCAAACAACTACCAAAACAGTAAGAAAAATGGCACAGTATATAGGCTGCAAGCCAGGGCCAAAACCCCTCTTCTTGAGGGAAAAACCCGTAAATATCTTCTCATGACCTAGTGACTCACATCAAGGTTACTGTCATTTCACAGGATGATTATAATACTGTATACATCAAGGTGAGATTACTGTGATTGCTCGACCATAGGTTCGCTGTCATATATCATACTAATATCACACTGTTATGTCATCACAAGTATTGTTGTCATATTTTATGCTACAGTCATATCATTATGGTGTCAATAGTCATAGTCAAGAGTCTTATATCACTGTCACTGTTCTATGCTTTTCACTATACATAGATGTGAAACCCCTGCACTATATATATACCATATTTCACATGATCCGCTCAACCTTTACTGCTGCTTAATCCAGACTTTCAAGTTACTGCTGCAAACAATGATAAGATGCTAATGGACTTCAGATGAGATTCTAGCTAAGTGATGAAACAGTAAGATCCGTGCAGTCTGCTGCAAATGCTAGCACTTTACTGCTGCTCAGAATTGTGCATTATTGACCAACATCTAACTTCAGGAAATTGAGCACTGCTAAACAAATGATTTGAAGCCTAAATCAATTTAGTGTATTGAGGTCGATACTTTCCATTGTAGCTGCTTCAATGCGTTACAAAGTTGGCTTCATTTCCCTTGGTAAGGCCACAGACACATATATATTTAAGTCATTGTCATATCTCTTGAGTTTTTCAGGACAATGAGATCAGAGAAGACTTGGTCAAGCTGCGTGAGACTGTCACAATGTATCAAAAACCTCACCTCTGTGCCTCATATCTGAGTTATTGTAAAATCTTAATCAGGAGACCTTGCTGGTTTATGAGAAGCCGCAAAACCTCACTATTTAAAGGTTTGTCACTTTATTCAATCCTCCGAAAATGATGCCCTTCATGATTTCTAGTATTTCATTTGGGCCGCAACTTCAGAGAGCCATTTTCTTGATACCAAACTTGCCCAATGAATCCTGTTTTGGAATTTGTTCAAGGTTTATCACACCAATGGATGGTAGTCCTCAATCCTTCAGAGATAAACCAGATGTAATCCCAGAGACCTGCAAGAAATATCAATGGTTCTGAGTGCCAAAATTGAAGACAAGGATATTTCAGTAATGCTGAATGTACAGAGGTCTTCTTCAAGTTATGGTTCTCTTCAGAAGGATGGCCGAATAGCCTTGTGGCAATTCTGTACCAAGTTAGAACAATTCACTGGTACAGAGACAATGTGCTTATAGGCAGTAAAGAAGCAATGAATATGGAGCCATAGAGAACCTTCCTGCACAGAAATAAAGAAGGCCGAGACCCAAGTCAATTAAGCTCAGAGCAGATGTACTAATCAGTGAGTTCAAGTTCAGAAATTGTTCACCATTTCAGAGCTTTATTTGCCACCAGCAAGGAAAAGAGAACGAAACCCATATACCAGAAGCATAGCCACAAACCCCAACAGATTTGGCTGATCCTTAGGGGTGCAATGCGCAGAGAACATGCCCTAGTAGAGGGATGGAATTCCTTGAGATAATTGCAGTTACAAACCTCCCAAGACTGCCCACTCATCTCATTTAGCAATACTCCTCAGGGAGGAGACAAAATTGCAGAGCTTGATCAAT
This sequence comes from Pinus taeda, assembly GCA_000404065.3. NCBI lineage: Eukaryota > Viridiplantae > Streptophyta > Pinopsida > Pinales > Pinaceae > Pinus > Pinus taeda. Next base: position 56,350 of record APFE031665119.1, read on the forward strand.
AAAGTTGATTTCCAAAAAATGATACATGGAGGTGAGATCTAGAGCTCTTTTGTAAGTATTGAAGGGGGTTCATAGGAAGGCAACCAAATCCATTTTTGGAGGGAGAATTTGAATTTTAAATTCAATAGTAGAAAGAGAAGCTCCTTTGGGGTTTTTAAATTTGATGCCTTTAATTCCCCCAAAATACCTTGTTTTGATTTTTGATTTTCACAATAGATTTGAAACCTTGACATAAATACGATTATTTTAATCTTTTGAGAAGAACTTTGTTGCTTGTGCATTTGTCTTGACCAAAGAGATGCTGTCACCTCAACACCCTTTGGGGTTTTTACCCACGAACTGTGTCCTTCATCTTCAAAGAAGGATATCTCTCAAACCGTGAGGGCTCTCAGGGCATGTCACATACCACTGCAATCGGCTCGACGAGGAGAATCCAATGACAAGGATCTCCAAGACAAATTCAATGATCTGCATCAGCAAAAACTTCCAACAAGTACGCGGTGTGTGCATCGTCTAGGGAATCCAAGCACTAGAGCTAGGGTTTCATCACTGCATCATCTCATCCATGACAACCATCACACTGAGGACATCAATGCCGACATCTTGCACCTAGTATGGCATCCTTTTATTGAAGCTTCCAACTAATACAATCTAGACAAAAATTAAAAGCATTCATTAACAGACGTTGGCATCAATGACAACACCGTTCAACCACATCTAGATTATTTTATCTGTATTTTCTTAGGTGGGCCATTATTCCAGGACAAGAGCTCACGTAAGTTTGGATTATTTAATGAAAAACTTGATGGGCAGAAATTTGTGTGTATAATTGTGATTCAGATCGTTATTTGCTTCCTCTGAATATCATTGTTAGGAACCTAGCTGTGTGTGTATTCAATAAGTTTTTGCTAGGAATTAAATACCAAGTGCTGGGTTCAAGGAAATCTAACATGGTATCATCGCAGGTGCCAGGTTTGTATTGGATTATCGGGGCCAAGTCTGGCCATGATTGTACGAGTGAATTTTATTTTTAGAGCCGAAGTAAATCAGTCGAACTAAGTGACCGGAAATGCTGCCCCAATTTCCCAGATATGTTGTTCAACGTTTCAAATCCTGAAATGGGTATGAAACGACTTGAAAACGGCCTTGATACATTTCATACCCGTTTCAGTTTTCCAGAAACGACCAGTCAAAAATTTGAAATGTTTCAGCAAAAATTTTTGGACAAATGATCTGTTTCCTAGAAAACCTGATATGTATCGTTGTTTTTGGAAATGGATCCGGCAAAAAAAACAAAATGTTTCAACATTTGGAAACAGATCCCTTGATTTGGATCCCTTGATGCATTGTCGGGAATGAATTTTAGGCTTTAGGTTTTTGGTATTGCTTTTAATATATTTTGGGAAGCCGGTCACGTTTTACATTTTATCATTTCCACCTGGAGGAGCCTATGAGTGCTAGTGCACCATTGCTTCCGCCGTGACCAGTCACCATTGCCTGGAGTTGGAGTTGACGCCGAGTAGGAGGAGGCGACTTGGGATTATTTGTGAGTGCGCCATTGAGGACTGTCCGCCGTGAGTCAACACAACCTGGAGTTGGAGGAGCTGACACCGAGTAGGAGGAGCCGACTTGGGACTGTTTGCAAGTGCGCCACTTGGGATTGTCCGCCGTGACCTGTCACCACCGCTTGGAGTTGGAGGAGCCAATGCCGAGCCTACACTTTCGAAATCCTCTTTCAAACAACAAAACAAGGTCCAAAAGGCACATACTATAGTGATTACTCGAGGTAGATTGGAGGATCCAGTGTACTATATGCTGTCCCAAAAATCTTAGAATGTTGAATCCTTGCAGTTTCCAATACAATCAATTGCTGGTGGGAAGAATGCACTTGCTAAAGATGAAACAGTGATGTTGAGTAGTAGAATTTAGAAGGCATTGGATATCTATGCAGCCATCCTTTGTAATAGAGAATCTTACCCACACTCAAGCTTGTTTCAAGTCTTCCCTTTCCAAGATAATCAGGGATGCATTTTCACCCAATAGTCATGTTTTGAGCTTGTTATTAGTTGATGGCATAAATGAAGGTCTGGCAGCAGAGCCTTCTTGAATGTCTTTGCCTCACTTTTGCAAGTCTTACCCCATCATCACCCCTTGTGTTTTTGTGAGTGAAAAGCCATACAACATCTATGGTCGTGGGATGCTCCAAACATCCTGTTTAATTAGTAGTCCTCTCTTTAACGTTTTAACTTTTTGTAAAGTTAGCCTTTGTGAAGTACATTGCCTTATTAAGATTTCCTTTGGTTCCCCTTTGTGGGTCCATCATACTTATATCACCTTAATGTGATGGCCTGTTGACTAGGGGCATTATTTTCTATTTTCGAAGGTCTTTACTTTACCTTAGTCATCCCATTCTATGCTGATAAGTTACATGAATGATAAAACAGTTCTGTGCATTTTCTTTGCCTAAATAGTCCAGAAATTTGTGATTGAACTAGCCAAAGGTTACCATTCAAAATAATCATGATTTGATTAATTAAGTATATTTTGTAGCAGTGTTAGAAAATTAATGACAGGATTGTATGCTGAAAAATATTTAACAGTTATTTTTTGTTCTTATAAAACATTCATATCCTTATGAGAGTTTGAAATTTTGAATCTATTGTGCTGTGCCACCCTTATTTGATCTTGATTTGATTGTCTCTTTCTGGAATAAAAAATGTTACTTTTAGTGAAATTTTGTTTTTTCACTTAATTATGCTTTATTGTTTTTGAGAGTAAAATAGGTAAAACTATCTTGATATAATGAACATAGTTAAAATTGTGAGACCAAATGCTTTAGCTTTTCTGTCTTGATATAATTGGGATCAATGTGAGTACTATTTCTTAGTTGATGGAAATTCCCCATTTAAATTTGACACATTCCTCAAGAATTATAAATTATTTTGTGCCAAATGTGAATCTTCTACGTAGAGTCATAGATTGATTATCCAACTACTTTATCTTATAAGTTTGTTTACTACTTTCTTTAGTGTGTTTTGATAATGATTGTTTTTTTCAAGACTTGTTTTGAAATACATATTTGTCAGTTTCATCATCGTGGCAATTTCAAGTTCAACCATTCGTGAGGCAGAGGAACATGAAATTGAATCTGCCCCTAAAGTTGATCCAAAGTCACCAATTTGGAAATATGTAACTGTTGTTGGGAAGATCCAAGGAGGGGGACCATTGGCATGGGTTTGCAGTGAATGTAAAAAGGAGATTAAGGGATTATACACCTTGGTTAAAGCACATTTACTTGGGTAAAAGGCAATGGGGTTCGAATATGCACTGGCCCACCTAAAGCGGATGGGACAAATGGAAAAGGTTTAAGCAAGGAAAAACGTGCAAAATATCAGAAAGAACAATATGAGGCATATGCGAAAGCAAATCAGGCAAATCTTGCTTTTCAATTCAAACAACCAACAAGTTTGGGAGCATCTTCATCAAAGCCTCCACTTCCCTCTTGTGGAATTGGCAACCCTGGTTCAAATTGGTCTAATTGGGGATCGCTTGAAAAGACTTTTAATAATGATGCTCGAAAGAAGACAGATGCAACTATAGGTCAATGCATTTATGCAAATGGCCTTCCTTTTAACCTTGTGTGATCTCCTTATTGGACAAAGATAATCAAAGCAGTAATGAAGCCCCAAAATGGTACAAGAGCCTTGGATATGAGAAGGTTTGCACTACAATGTTGAGTGCTAAGAAGTTAGATTTGGAGGCTAAATTAAGCCCCATTTCTAATTCATGGTGCATTTTAGGGGTGTCCATCATTTCTGAGAGAAACCTTCAAAATAATCCGCAGTGATAAACATAGCAGGGACGAGGCCGTTCGGTTAGACCAAGCCATAGCCACGTGAGTAGCCAGTCGCCTGATAGACTCAACTAATGACCTACTCACAAGACACATTTGTGGAAGAGAATTGAGGTTGTAGTAGCCTAGTGGAGACACATAGAGGAGTAGATGAGCTGTGGGGGCAATGGTTACAGTGGCAACTGATAAAAGATTGAGCGAAGTCCGCCAGAATATAGTAGTAGCAGGGTGTTTGCAGTGCGCGGGGTAGGCCAACAATAGGTTGGGCAGAGGTTTCTAGGGTGTGGGCAGGGCTAGGCAAGAGTTGCAGCAATTGGGTAGTGGCTATGGTGGATTTGTGGGAGTAGGAACAACTACAAATCTTGGGCAAGAAGTTCCATGAGTTTGAGCAGCTGTAGACAACATGAGGAAGGGCATTTTTTCTTCCCCATCAAGGAAAATTGTTTTTGTCAAGGTTTGATTAGTTGGACAATGATGGCGACTGGTTTCAGGTTTGAAGATTGCTTGGATGGGTTGTTTAACTACAACATTTGGAAGGAATGGATTGCGTTGGTGTTAGAGGAGAATGAAATCTGGGAGTTTGTGTCACAAACTCAGATTCGCCTTACTGATGCAACACTTTTGGCCTCCCATAATAAGAAGGATGTGAAAGCCAGGATTATCATAGACAGAGTGAAAGACCACAATATTCCTCATATATCCGGGAAGAAAACCGCTAGAGAAATGTTGAGGCTTTGACCAAGTTATACTAAAGAAAAAATCAGAAGCGAAAAATGGTGTTGAGAGAGAAGCTCAAGGTCACCAAGATGTCCACGAATGAGATCGGTTCTTCTTATCTCACTCGAATATCTCGAGTACAAGTTGAGCTTGTTGCAGTAGGGGGGAAGTGTTAGACTCAACTAGTAAGGACAACTCTGAATGGGTTCACAAAGCAATGGGGTATATTCATTAAAGGAGTTGTGGCATGGGAGAATCTCCCAACCTAGGATAGGTTGTGGAATGAATTCACTCGTGAGGAGGTTGTTCATGGCAACCAATTTAAAGGTGAAAGGGATGAGGAGAAATTGCTATTTCAAGTCATGTAAGAAAGGGCAAGGGGGTTGCCAAATTGAACAAAGGAGAGGGAGGATCCTCCAAGGATGGGAAGAGAAGGACATGAGGAAAGTCAAGTGCTTTGCATGTCACAAGCCAGACCATTATGCGAGCCAAGGCAAGGGAAAGATAGCCACGATAGCCACTGCATAGATGGACGAGTTGGCTGAGAAGTTCAAGAGGAACTTTGCCTTGGTGTCACGCCTTTCTAAAACCATCACAAAAGATGCATGGTTCATAGATAGTGGAGCATCTCGCCATATGACGAGAATGAGGGAACTGGTCCTTAGTGTTTCAGAGATAGATTCAGACATGCATTTGAAAGGTGGTATGAGTAGTAGTACCATACATGCAATGAAAGGGGTTGGAACAATGCTATTTCAGCTAGAACCAGGAGGATCTTTGGAGGTGGTATAAATGTTATATGTCCCAGAGCTAAAGACAAACTTGCTCTTAGTGTCAGCTTTGGAAGATGAAGGGTATGGTGGTGACGTCTAAAAAGGACAAGTATTAATACTTTTAGAGGAAGCTACACAATACATAGTAGTTATTCTTGGTGTCAGGAAAGGTAAGTTGTAGAACTTGTAGGGCCAGCCTGTAAGTAGATCCAAGGGGATCTTGGATCGAGGATTGATGTTAGTGACAAAGATTGAGTAGGAGGCTTTGAAGATTGAGTTGAGACTGGGTCTTAGTTTTCTAATTTGGAAGATGTGCAGGAGGCATCTTCTAGATTTGTTAGGATAAATTGGTATGAGCTAACATTGATGGATGTTCAAGAGTAGCATCTTAGGAGCATGGTTGGAAGAAACAAGTCGTCAGATCAAATTCCAAAGCAGGTAGCAGTGGCGTCTTCTAGTTTAGAGGGAGCAACTACAGCAACGAATGACGTGGTGGGATTGGAGAGAAATCCAGGTGGAGGAGGTTCTTCTAGAAGTACCTCCATAGCTAATAGGAAGTGTTGAGTTTGTAGCTTGGGCAGGTACTTTTGCATAGGCCTTGTGTCTAGGCGTGCAAAGTCGCCCACATCTGCTTAGAACACTTGCTCTAGGTTGAGCAAGTTGCTAATCTAACCTAGCCTAAGTTTAACTTAGGAAAAAACACATCTTGATATATTGGCTTATTGAGCTAATAAAAACTTAGGAAAAGTAAACTAATTTACTTTAGTAAGTTTTAATCTTAGCCGTTGATCCCAAGTGAGGCAAGATCTAGTCCCTGCGTCAATCACTTTGAGGTTAGGGTTAGGATTAGGGTTTTAGCTCAATGCTAATTTATAAAAGCAAGGCTAAGTAGAGGAGATAGACACACAACAACAATACAAAATTGAGAGTGGCATCTTAGTGAGAGGTGTGTTGGGTTCGAGGGAGTGCGGAGAGGCTGAGAAGTTCACTGATTTGCAAGTGAGATTGAGCACTGATCTATGGTAGATTTGCTAGATCAGATCTAGGTTATTATATTTATATTTTTTTAGGTGGGTCGTTATCCCAAGATGAGAGCCCATGTAAGTTTGGTTTTCTTAATGAAAAAGTTGTTGGGCAAAAATCTGTGTGTATCATTTTGATTCAAATTGTTTTTTGCTTCTGCTGAATATTTCTGTTAGAAACCTAGTTGTGTGTTTATTCAGTAAGTTTTTGCTAGGAATTAAATATCAGGGGCTAGGTTCAAGGAAATTTAATAATAGGGATGTGTGTTCTCCTCTTTTGAAAGAGTGACTTCTTGGCGAGGTTGGCTCAAATTCTTCCTTATTTGGGTTTCTAGTGCTTCTACCTTGATCATGCACCTTTTGACATGGCAAGGGTTTGAACTTTGGATTCCTTTGTCCTTATGAATCATCTTATTTTAGTTGCATTAGCGCATTCCCAAGCTCTATGGTTGCTCATATAACCAAGAGTTGTATAATTGTTTCTTGCTTCAATTTCAATGGGGTTTTTATTTCTCTGGCACATCTTGCCAAATCTAGGGTCAATGTATCCCATTTTCTTTAGTAGAGCCAATAGCTTTGGTATGGTAGCAAAATGGCAGACAATATCAAGAAACAAATCACTCTCAAACTATTGACTTCTAACAAATTGTATTGTTGATTTCTTAGCCAATTTTGGTGCCCTCTATTGCTACTTGCAGATACCAAGTTGAAGAAGAGCATAGATTAAACTTGCAAATAGATGGACATATGGGGGTGCTAAATTGAATAGATGTTCGGCTGTGAAGAATGTACAGTCCAAGGCTTCCAATAATGCGTTTGAACATTTGCTCTTTATTCAATATAGTTACAATTGGGAAATATATTGGCTCCACTGACAAATTGTTATTATTTGGAACATGTTTTATAGGCAGTCGTGGATGTAGGATTGAGCAAGAATAGATGATTACAAAGCAAACGAACATATATCGTTGAGTTATTGAGAATGGATAGTCACTGTCATCCAAAAATGTGGATGAACAATCACCCTTTATTAAAAAAAAAAGATGCAAGTTGAAGAGAGGAAGGCAATGAAAATTACTACCACCATTTTGGTGTCAGGGGATGATACCTTGATGCAATGGATGTCTTACGAGATAACAACTTCAAGGACAACTTCCTATTTTAAAACATGAAAGCATGTCGTTTTTCAAAATAAGGGCCACTTGATTTGTTCCTTGGTGGATATTGATGGAGATAAGTTGATTGAGAACCTAATACCCAAGTTGACTCCCAATTGGGCTTTGTGACTTGACAAAGTGGCACCTAGGTATGCTTCGCCTTGGTTTGGTGGTTTGACAAACTAATCTAGGTTGACTTTGACAGCTTGGTAATTCAACACTTTAGCTTGTCATCAACTTGACAAGTCAACTCAATAGAGTGCTCCTTCATTTGTAGAAAAAGGAAATTGTTGCAAGAACGATGGGCATCAATTTAGGAGATTGTAATAGAAGCAATTATTTGTAATGAAAATCAAATCTCTTTAGCAAAAAGTCATCGTAATTTATAGACATGTCATTATATAAATAACTTGTACTAATAATGAATGCAAAATATTGGAAATTATTTGAGTTTGATTTTAGTGTTGGAATTTCGTTTCTCAATTTCAAGGGAAGTTCATATATTTTAGTTCAAAATTAAAGCGGATAAATTAATTTTTTTTGCTTGCACGCTTTGCCAGTGTGTTTGTGAATCAATCTGCTTATTCATTATGTATCTTGTATGATGGATCTTCTACTTAATCAAAACTTGAGTTTTTCTCAATATGCATTAGTCTTTTGACTAATGAAGCATGCTTGTTGCAAAATCTTATCAATCACAAAAGGATATGACCTTGTATCCTTGGTTTTGCAAAGTTAGTGTTCCAAGGATCTATATAGGTTGTCTATATTATGCAGTAGTATTTCTTCAACTAATTGAGCTTTGTTCTATAAATTGATCTAAGCACAACTATGCCTATCCAACAATGTGCCTATTTGTTGTGGTTACTATTGCTAGTGTTGTTCCACTTACACATCGACAGTAGCACATAGCACACTAAGAGAGGGATATTCATCGATAGTCCTAAAGCTAAATCATGTTTAGCAATCAATCAAACCTTCTTGCAACTCAAATGTATTCTTCTGAAAATAGTGTATTATAGAAAGTATAAAATTGAACATTTTGTGATTCGATTTTCTTTTTAATGCTCTTTTTGACAGAACATTTTATAAGATAAGATAATTTTATTAATGCCCTAAAAATGACCACAAAAGCAGGTCAATGGGTTAAAAAGTGTACCATTAGTGTAATACAAACTGGGAGCGCCTTAGTAGCTTCTAAGTTTATAAGCTAGTAATAAGTAATGACAAAGGATCAATAATCAAAGATCTAGGAACAATGCTATAAAGAGCTAAGTGGCTAGTTCGAAAAGGAAAGAATACAAAGACGTAATTAAATGTGTACATGAATGAAAGCTCCAACCGACTTTATTAATCCCCAAGTCTACTACCTAATTGACTATTATTAAACTAATATTTACTTTAATATCATTGAACTACTTTTTTGGTCATTAAGGGATATTAATAAAATTATCTTATCTATCTTATCTTGGGAGATGACTTTGGCACCTATGAATTCCCTTGTCGAGTTTTGGTATGTTGCACTTTCCAATTCTATTGGTCAGTAGTAGAGATTATTATAATTCATTTGATCCTAATTCTACAATATTTGCATGATTTAGATGACCTGTCATTTGGGTTATGTTTGAATTGGGTTAGATCCTTCTTGAGTTGATATATCCTTTGGCTCTTGATTTTTCGTGTGATTTTTGTGTTTCTTAGCCATTTTTTTTCTTTCTTGTCATACTGGCTTCAAGCAATAGCAACTTTTTCTACATAATTCTTGGTACAGCAGTTTTGTCTTTAGTATACACATATTTTTCTTTGTAAACTTTATTATTTTGAGGTAATCATGTCATCTGACCCCCTTTGGCATGTACTCACTAGACACACAAGAACTCCCCTTGCTGTCTAAATTGGACATGGGCTATTAGAGTGGACATTTACAGACAATTTGTCTAAGCCACTTGGATTGCACCTTCTGAGGGTCTTGGCTGAAAGATGACTTTCTATTTGGAGCATTTTTGGAGTTGAGGGGCAACCTTATTGCCCATCTTCCATAGACGGCTAGACGTTGGGTGAATGTGTTCAGGAGTCCCCAGGTTAGTTTTGAATGGATTCTCACATGCTCCGAGCAGAGACTAGTCATCCCATAGTTGAACATGATCTACTAGTTTTGCCACTTATGTGAATTAAAGACGATGTATCTCATTTTTTGGTGCCCCTCATACTATGAAATCAAAGGTAGACATTATTACATAATTTGGGATGCTGAGCCCACCTTTTTAACTTTATTCACTATGTTGACTAGAGATGCTTTGCTCTCTTTGTGAGATAGGTGCTCAAGTAGAGATCTTAGTGTTTATAGATATTGATTTGGTTGGAGGCTTCATGGAGGATCACTTCATATAACTTGTTTGCTCGGTCCAATTGGAGCAGCAAATTACAAATAGAGAGCTAGAACATCTCAGAAATTGGATCAGTGAGGTCTAATGTCTCCTGTCAACCTTCACCCTCAAAGGGTTGATTTGCCTTTTTGAGACCCATGAGGAGCTCTTGCTCCAAGTCCCAAGATGAACGCCACCATACTAGCAGACGAGCCAGTTGTAGGAGATTTTTAAAGTTGGGCTCCCCCATAGCATACTACTTTTGTTTAGTGAAGTAGCTAGGTTTCTAAGAGGAGATTTGTCACTTGAACCTTGGCTGTTAGAGGAGCTGGGCTTCCTCATTCTTGTGCTCCTTGGAGGATCATTCAAGTATGTCCCCTCGATCCCCGCACTCCCTAGAGGATATCATCCAATATTGCATCAGCCCTTTCACAATGATTGATGATTCTGATCATGTTGGGCCCTTATTTTGGTTCCCTCACTTGGCCTTGACCACTAGCTCTTGTGGGCCTCAACATCCCCCCTGTTTTGCTCAATACTGTGATTATCAGTTTCAAGTACCAAATCCTTATATTATAATCTCTTAGCTAGAGATTTAGCTTTGGTTTCTATCCTGTTCTTAGAAATTAATATCTTTTTGCTTTGAACCTTGACTTAGGAGATTCATTGCTACTCCCACTTATTACCATTGAGCTACTTTTGTGGTCATTTCCACATTGATACATTTATCTTATTTCCCTCTGTTCCAGACAACCATGTGTCCTTCCTTTTTTGTGTCACTTTTTTATACCAAAATATTTGGATTTTGTGTGAATGTTGCTATGATGCCATTTTGTGTCGTCTCAATAATCTCCTTTGTTAGCAATACTTACGAAACTGTAAATTTTATTTCAATTTGAATTCATGAAGCTGACAATTGCGGTCACATCGAAGGTTTTGGATAAACATAGAGAGTGAATACCCAATAATAAATGATTCCTATGTTAAAAGAGATACATAATGCTCAGTTCGATTCTATATGATTCACCTCATTTTATCTCCTAGTCTGCATGGCTGTATTCCTTACTTTGACCTATTTGATTTATATCTCCCATTGACCTATTCTGGTCATTTTTTTCCCTTTTAATTGGTTGATTGTCATGATGATGTATTGGGTTCCTATGTTCTGCAATTCATGCATGTACAAATGTCAGTTACAGAGGCTTTGTCAGTTAGAGTTTGTTATATGTCTGTTTACCTTTTATGATCAATTAAGTGAAATTTCTTGATGTTACTGGTCACTGTTATTTATGGCTTTCAAAATCTTGCTCCTACTTATTTGTGCTGCACTGGTGTTGTTTGTGCAATTTGTATTCATGTGCTGTCTGCACGTTTCTTTTGTGCTTTGCATCTTGTTATTGTACTAATTGTGGAGTTGTATGTGATAATATTGCACATAGGGTTTATGCAGTGTGTTGTTGTATTGTCTGTGCTGTGCATGCATTAAGATTGCTTGTGCTGTTTGGGTACTTCCCTTATGATGCACTTTGTGCTCAATGCAGAATGTGATGTTTGATGGGCAGTGCAATTCAGTTATGGATGGGAATTACACTTTTAGAGGGATGTTGTCCTTCCCTTGCGTTTATAGGTGATATTTATCAAGCTTCAACTGAATCTTTTTTGTTCTTCATATGTTTCTGTCATTGATGCCCACATTCTACTTGTTATGTGTGAATTTTACTTGCTTATTTTTTGTCTCTCTGCTTTTGGCTCCTGTAAGTGTGAACCTGGTTGCTGGCTGTATTTCAAGTGGCAGCCAAACCTGGAAGATGTGTGAACACATTTGTTACCAGGGCCAACCAAGCCTTGCCACTTATTGCTAGTGCTAATCAATCATTCCTTATGTGTACAGTTAATTGTACTAAGTATTGTTGAGTCAAAATATGAAGGTTAGAATGTTGGCAGTAGCTAATGATATAATCTTTACACCAATGTTCCACCAAGTTTTTGGAATTGTGAAGAAGCTGGAGCTCCAACATAGGGGACCTAGCCCAGATACCAAAAAAATTAAAATTTAAATCTATGAAAACTGAGACAAATTATATGTAATGTAACATGGCGATGATTATTTATTGAATCATTCACAAAACTGAAATCTGACCCATAACAATGCATCAGTAACATACATAATAAATTATAAATGATACATGTAATGGTGTCAAAGGGAGTGTCCAGGTGGCCCTGTTTTGTTGGGAAGTGTTTCCTATTCTAGGGTGAGTGTTCCGTATTGTCTCCCTGCATTCCCATGAAAAGCCCCCCATGCATTTCCATTGGAATACCTTAATTCCTGGGAGTGTTTGGAGTACGGTGAGTGTGCACCCCACCCTTGGAAATGTGTCCCTGTGTAATACTATGTTACAGTATCATGGAATTCAATCTTTTCAAATCAAAAGAAGTGGTTGCATTATTGTTCCCAGTATTTTTGTATTAAACTTTGTGTTGCATTATTTGATTTAGTTCTGTTTATACTGTTTGTCTGTGGTTTTGTAGGTGAATGGAACTCTTTGGGACCTGTTGAGGCCTCTAGAGGGAGACTGTCAATTGAAATTGTTCACATTTGACACCAATGAAGGACGTGATACATTTTGGCATTCTAGTGCTCACATCCTTGGGGAGGTAGGTGTTGCATGAGTTATCAAATATTTGGGTCCATATGGACAAACAATATTATTAGCTCTGTTGTTTTTATCATATTGTCTGTCTTAATCTCTTTGATTTAACCTAGAAACAATGCTTGCATCTAGACTTTGGTGTATTGTCTCTAATGCTCAACCAATTAGCTATCATGTCAATATGGGTTTATGGGAGACTGAATTTGCATCCATTTATTAATTTCCTTGCTATATATGGTACTTGAAACACTAAAATTATGTCATAGATGATGCTTTGGAGGCCTGAGTGCAAGGACTGAACTCAATCCGTTAAATGCTTCAGTTATTGCAAAGGGGATAAGCTTTATGTTTTGATAAGGCTTGTGAATATCCTAGACAATCAAAATGTTTCAGGCTTAATACATGTTTAGTAACCTAAGTTGAGATTGATCTCAAGAATATTCATGGTGTTCCTGTTTCACTAATCTAAATTTGTTTCTTTGTTAATGGCAGTCTCTTGAAATGGAGTATGGCTGCAAACTATGTATTGGACCCTGTACAACTCGAGGAGAGGTAAAGCCATGTACAGAAAAATAGATTAGAATAAATTCTAATTTTATGGGTAGAAGAAAATGAGTTGGAGATTTTGTAGTTTAAATCTAACAACAGTCTATGAAACTTATGCTGATTTTTTTGTTGGGAAAATGGAAATTTATATTAATAGAAGATCAGAAAGTACATAGCAGAGGATGAGCGTCCTCAGATTTAGATCTGTGAACCAAATATTTCAAATATATAATAGAAGTTCTCCCATAGTTCAAAGAGAAATATTGTTTCTTATCAAAGAAGACAAACAGCCTACGAGAACAGGGAAAGAAAATGCTCTGCCTTCCAACTGTTTGTCTTTGCTACCCAAATCTGCATCTTTGTCCACTTTGAAAACAGGGACATTCCCAAATTAGGCATCTCCTTAAAGGAGGCTTCCAAGCACTTCTTTCTCTTATAATACTTTCAATCTTCCTTTCAGACGAAAAAGGAAGCAGGGCAATAGCAGGCCAATGCCAAGTTTGACTTGCCTCTTGGTTGTGACAGAATACCCAGCATAATCTAAAATTGAATTATACTCCGCCATCCCATTAGCTTCCATATTAAGTCACTACATGAATTCCAACTCGATTTGGCTTGGGTCTCTGCCAGCTATTTGAAATGGTCTGAAAGAGATCTCTGGTTTCTCCTGCACTCTGCTTCAGCTCATAGACATTCGTCCACAGATTTCTGTATTTATTCCTTGATCTCAGCCATAAACTTCTCAAGTACGGCTATGGCCACAGCTTTATCCTTTTCTGTTTTCACCATGCACTTGCCAAGAGTCAAGACCACTCAGCAACTCATGGACTTCTAGTAAATATGCAGGTTCAAACAGGAAAATACTTCTCCCTTGAGAGTGTCTGGGGTCTGGCAATTCTGAAGTTTTTCTCCATTCTCCCGCATAATTCCAACAAAGTTCCATGACTTTCACATACCATGGCTTTAGAGACTAAGATGATCCTGCTAGGGTCCCATTGATTGTTGATGTTTTAGGAGCATCAGGAGTATTCTCATGTGTGGAGGAAGTGGGCGAAGTGATGGGGCTTTGACCCATGGTATTCTGATAACCCATGTTATAGACCCATGGTATTGCAGCCTTTGGAAAAGTACAAGTACAAGGCCGAGTGCTTCATTCTTGTGGCTTGGCAAGAGTGCCGAGCAGAGCACAGAGACATGCAGGGGTATGAGACATTGAGAGAGAGATTTTCTCAAGTAAGCAAGAGATCTGCATGAGTAATATTGCAGGTTTGCTGTGAGTGAGATGCTCAATTGTGTCGGGTCCTATGAAAGAGCATGGAGCAGCAAAGGAGATCCTGATCAGCCAGATCAAGGATGGATCTAGGGCTTGATACGCTGCATCAGATCCAGGGTAATTGTTGTATAGTAATTTCTTCGAGGGCCATTATCCCAGCAAGGGAGCCTGAGTAGGTTCGGGAACAATATAATGAACTGTTGATTTGGCAAAACATGTGTGTAATATGTGACTGTGCATGTTCTAATTGCTATCTTTATATATTTTGTTGTGCAAAATTTATTTCTGGTTAGGCACATTAGTGTGTTTCAGTTAATTAGCTGGGTTAAAGTTAATTTGAGATCATTACCAGATCTGGTGTGTGTGCACTAAGTCTAGTGCCCAAAAATCTAACATTGACCCCAAGTGATGCATCTGCTGGACTCTGGAGTGTCAGATGCAGTATTATTTTGACCCAACAATCTCGCGGGAGGCTTGGTTTTATGATTTCCCTGTCTCCTCCAGTCCTCAATGGCTAACAGGATGGGAAAACCTAAGGCAGTCCAACAGAAACACCCAAAATAGTGGTCTGTGAATCTGTGACATCATGTTCATAATCCAAGTTAACAATCGCCCAAGTCGCCAACTAAGGGAGGATACTTGTTGAATTAGTCCACCAACTCTTATTTTTTTCTGCGACTCAACAGAGATTGTTCGTCACTTTGTTTACTAAGGTTGTGCATACCCAAACTCAAATTTGACTTGTTTAATAATTGTTGATAAAATTGATCAAAAATTTTAAATTCCAAGGGATAAACTACACCTTAATGTACTGTTTTTTGTACTTTGTATCAAGGTTCGTATACGCAGCGGAGTAATCTTCAAAAGACTTGGAAGACGTAGACATCCATAATAGGATAATAATTGTATATGAAATATTATATAAAAATTGATGAGATATAAGATGATTACAATGAGGGTGAGGGCCTGCTTATATACCTTAGGCAGGTACCTTTTCACCAACGGTTATGTCCTTAGGCACATATTTTTTCATTAACTAGTTACTAATTGATCATTTATTATTATTATTATAGTTTTACATAATTGATATTATTTTATATATATTTTTAGTCATAACATTGCCTTCCTCTTCAAAACGCTTTGTCCTCAAAGCTTACTGATGAAAGGGCCTGATCTCTTTTCCTGTTTTGAGTGTCTTCTCGTCGCGGAGTTGTCATCCTCATTGACACAGGGTGATAGGATCCCCCATATTAAATATTATATAAATTTTTTGATGAGATATAAGATGATTACAATGAGGGTGAGGGCCTGCTTATATACCTTAGGCAGATACCTTTTCACCAATGGTTATGCCCTTAGGGACATACCTTTTCATTAACTAGTTACTAATTAATCATTATTTATTATTATTATAGTTTTACATAATTGATATTATTTTATATATATTTTTATTCATAACATTGCCTTCCTCTTCAAAAAGATTTGTCTTCAAAGCTTACTGATGAAAGGGCCTGATCTATTTTCCTATTTTGAGTGTCTTCTCGTCGTGGAATTGTCATCCTCGTTGACACAAGGTGATAGGATCCCCTGAGTGATAGACAAAATTGTCGGGCTGAGAATGGATTTGACCATCCTAGATTAATCTTTTGTGGAATGTTCTGATCACTTGAAATTGGTAATGAATTGTTATCATATGACTGGACTTTGCAAACTTTAGTATTCCTTGGAACATAAATCTGTTGCTTTTGTTCTGATTGGTTCAAATATGTAGACTAACTTAGTTGTCTGCTTTTGTGATTCAAACGTTGATAAAGAGTTCGTCTGGTTGGGCTTTGCCTTATCTTGTGTGTGGCAGTTTCATGATTTACTTCAGGTACTGTTGTAGTTGAATTGGCTATTGAATCAACACTTGGAATTTATACTGTTTGAACTGGGACTTCTGAATATGTTTTAATTTCTATTGGTCTCTCATCTTCTTAAGTTGTGATATTGGGTGG
Organism: Pinus taeda; assembly: GCA_000404065.3. Classification (NCBI taxonomy): domain Eukaryota; kingdom Viridiplantae; phylum Streptophyta; class Pinopsida; order Pinales; family Pinaceae; genus Pinus; species Pinus taeda. The sequence continues at coordinate 72,705 of APFE031665119.1, forward strand.
ATCGGTATTTGTTCATTTTTCTTCCACTTTGACTGAAGATTTCGACACTTCTTTCATGATAAGTTCTTCTAATTTGTTTTTCAATGATATTTTATCATCCTTAAGTTTCTTAATTTGAGTGAGTAAACTTTGATTATGGTTTCTAAGATGTAAGAGCTCCTCATTTTATGAATCAACTTTATTTTGGTCTTCAAGCTTCTCATCTTTTAAACACTTGATTTATTCTAATAACCTTTGGTTAAAGTTCTTTAAGCATAAACTTTCCTCTTCTTTTCCCGATAGACTTTCGTTGAGTTTCATTTCAAAAATTTCATTTTCTTGTTTTAATTGGTGTTTCTTAGCTTTACATTTTCTCACTTGGGTAAGTAGTTTCTGATTATGCTCCTTCAAACATGAATTTTCCTATTTTTGTTGGATATGACTTCTTCAAGCTCTTTCTGCTTCTTTGATACTGTTTCTTGCTTCTTTTGAAACATTAGTGTCGCAATGTCCTTAAGATCTTTTGATGAAGGTGTTGACCACTGCGTGTCAACTACCCATAGCAGTACACCCCCTTTTCTTCGCAAAAGGGATAGCGCTTGATCGACATGTCCATGCCATTCGACAGTCATCATCCACTTGATCATATTAAGTTGTAAACCCAGTCTGCATGTTGAATTGTAAATAATTTCAGAGTTGAGTCATGTATGTAAATTGCCTAGGTGGACCTAATTTTCTAGTGATAATCTACGTTCCGGAAGGTTTTTCGTCTCACCGATCCATGATCCGTAGAGTTTTCCTTCAACCTGACCCCAAAGCCGGAATGAATTTTGTCATTAGAGTCTTAGGAGAGTCCTAGTGTGTTAGTCTGCTAGATTATGTTTGGTCGCAGAACTGGGTGGTTTATGAGGGTCTATGTCAAAGGGCTTTTCCCCCTTGAGATGTAAAATTGTAAAAGTCATGATGTAAAGCGTCTTGAGGGTTAGGAAATGTTTTAATCCCCTCATGGGTCCTAAGTCCTAGGTCCTAGGGAATTTCTTCCAAATGCTAAGTTCGAGGATCCATAATAAAAAATTAAGAAAAATAAAAAATTAAAAAAATTAAAAATTAAAAAATTAAAAATTAAAAATAAATAGAAAATAAAAATAAAGATGAATAAAAACTTAAAAAAATAAAAAATAATACAATATTTGAGTAAATAGAATGCAGAATTTCAATTTTTTAATGCATTAAAAATTCGACGGATGAGATTAAGAGAATATCTATCTCGACGGCGAATCATTTTGACGTGGATCACGCGAATCTAGCCGATTGGGAATTTTTTCCTTAAATAGGGTGCTAGGGGTCATTTGAAATCATTCGATCTGTAGTTTTGTGCTGAAGAAGCTCTCTTGTAAACTTTTCTAGTGCTAATAAAGAAAGACTTTGGGGTCGAAATCTTGCTGGTGTTACTCTCTGGAAGTGCTGTGAGCTATTTTATTTTCTGCATATTTTAATTTTCAGCCATTAGTAACAGCTTTTTTGAAGAGTATTGTTGAGCACAGGTGTCTTGTTCACTTGCTAGGGTTTGAATGGTATTAGATTTTTTGAAGTAATGGCAGGTATCTCCATTGCTTTTGAGATATAGTACTGTTTTTTCTCTCTTTATTGATGGTTGAAGTGAGCTGTGCAGGAAACCCTTATCAAAGAAAACCAACGGGCGTTTGGGGAAGTTCTCGGCTGAACCAGCCAACTCTCGCAAGCATTTTCTTGCAGAGCCTAGCTAGTTTTGATCCTGGGTTTATCATTTAGTTTATTTTTCTAAATTGCATGAGAGATTTTCTGAAGTTTTTCATAGTAAATCTGGAATTCTCGATAATATTACTGCTGATTATTGATCAATTTGGCTGTTTAAGAGTCAAAAGGTTGTAAATTGTTTAGCTGATCTAGGGTTTCAATTTTGTTTTATACACAGATTATGTTGGGGTTTTCTTTTCTTCTGCAGGTTACAATTGCTGATGATTGGGAAATTTTTGGGGTTTTATCAAGCAAATTTGGAGCAGGGAAATTCAATATAAATTTCGTGGAGATCTGCAGTAGTTTCTCTAGGCAAATCTATCTACTGTTTCCTGGAGTCTTCAAAATTTTTTTTTGGCCTGCAATCACTGCGGCATTCTCCATCGACTTACCTGCAAACAACATTCCCTTCTGCCGCCGCCAAACACCCTCAAATCTGTGTCAATCCTCTGCTGGCAGACATTCAAATTTTTAACGCTGCTATAACCTGCAAAATTTTCACATCTTTCGGTCGTCCTCTTCCCGCTGCAAACTTTTTCTGCCATCGAATGACCTCCCAACGTCAAACATCAACCGCATCTGACCAACGCTAAGGGTTTACGTGAACGCTTGAATCTCCAATCTGCAAAGTCACATTTTCATTTCTGTTGTCGTAGGCATACCCTTCCGCACCTGCATGTTAGCTTTTCTCTGTCCGCTGACAAAGAAATCTGCAAAACGCACTGTGAGAAACTCGCGTTTCCTTTTATACATAGGCCAGGTGACACATTTTGTGGTGTTGCATGTGTTTCAAAGTTTAAACTGTGTTGCGTGCTCACTTATCCGCTATATCTCCAACCTGCATTGCAAACTGCTGTCGAAGTCTGCTCACGGCTGTTCGACGCTGCATACTTGCACCGAAACTTTCGTGGGCCTTACCTGCTCAAACCAAAAAAAATCATTGAAATTTCAGAGACCGGGTAAGGATCAATGTTTTTCTGAGGGCGTCAGGTAAGATTTTCGAGTCATACGAGTGCAGATCAAATCTTTTTTTTGTTCTACGCTTTGTCTGAAATCTTTGGATATTAAAATCACGCACAAACAATAATCCACGTGAATCGTTTCATGGTTAGGGCAGCTCGCATTTTTTTCTTATTTCATTTCAGTTTAGCGTAAAAATTTTTCTTTGCCTTTTAGGACTTTAGATTTTATTTTATTTAAGACTTAGTTCAAAATTTAAATTCGATTTTCATTTTTTTTAGGTTTTTTCTTTTTAGTCTTCATACATTAGATTATTCTAGAGTTACATTATTTCTAGATCCACATTCATAAAAAGAAAAATTTAGCTTTAGACTTTAGACTTTAGATCTAGATTTTATTTTAGTTTTAGTTTAGTGTTAGAATAGACTTATTCTTTTTAGAGTTTTAAAGAAAAAACATAAAAAGTTTAAAATTTAAAAATCAAATAAAAATTTACAAAAATTATAAAAACTATAAAAATAAAGGAGTTTTCTTTTCTTTTAAAGTATAGTTTTAGATTTTAAAGTTTCATTTAGTTTTAATTTTTTAAATTCTTGTCTAAAAAAAATAAAATAAAAAAACATAAAAATATTTTTTGGAAATATTTTGCCAGATTCGGTCTTGGCTCAAAGGTTTATCACGTTTTATTTTTTCTTGTTGAGATTAAAATTTTGATGTGGAATCAATGTTTATCATTTTTTATGTGATTGAGCATGCTTGATGATCATGAATGTGATATATGGTTAGCGTTTAAAATTTCGTGGTTTTGTATCGAACTTTATCTTTCGAAGCTTTGAATCGCTGGAGTATCATTTAAGCATTTTTCTGTAAAAGTTAGTCTCTGTTCGAGCTATTTGATGATAAATGATTGCTCTACATGGTTTACTTTTCTGCAGCATTTAGTAAGTAATCATTTAAACATTAACTTTATAAGGCACTGGTCTATTCATTTAACAAATCAATTTAGTGCTTGTTCCTTCGTGTCTCTCAACCCAACTGGTTCACAGTTGGTCATCCACTTTCCTATAGGGTCTACCCCCCTTAGCCGCGGGAGACAGGCTTAAACGGAGAGATCGGGGATCAGAGTGACAGCCCCTGATCTGAGCGTTGTCGTGACGATCTGTGCGACAACATTTTTTGGCGCCGTTGCCGGGGACAGAGTTTTTCTGTCCTTGGTCCTTTCCTTTCGAGCTTTTCCGTGTTTTACTTCCTGTCCGGGTGGCGACTCCACTTCATATATTATCTTCAAGAGTGTATACTAGAAGACATCCAAGTAGTTTGTGCAATCCTGCTCCTGATCCTGAAAGGGCCCTCAGAGTACGATTACACAAACTCTCTTCTCGTACACTTCTTGTTAACCTCGGACAAGAAGCCCTCTCTGATATCCATTTACTTTTTACTAGTCCAGTTGAGCATGACATCATGGACATATTCGCCCCATGTAACTTTGCTAATATTCGGGGTTATCCCAATGATATTCCAAAACATGGAATGGATAAATTGCCTATCTTTCAGGGAGATAACGCAATCAGTGCCAATTCACATCAGAAAGCTTTTAGTTCATGGTTGGGGAAATACGCAAGGGCAGCTGATTTTAATCATGAAGATGTTAAAATGACCCTTTTTGTTCTAACTTTGGAGGGTGACGCTCTAGATTGGTTTACGGAAAAGCCTCAAAATTCATTTGATTCCTTACAATCGATTGTTAATGCCTTTAAAGAAAAGTATGGAGATAAGCGAGAGGGAAGACACCCTGTGAAAGCTATCAGCATAATCAAAAAGAGAGAGAATGAAACTACTGAAGAATTTAATAAAAGGTTTAATGATATTATTAAAGAATTACCTCAAGACTATAAACCTACCGACAAATCTCTTCAAGATTTTTACATTGATGCCTTTAGTCCTGAGCCATCTCATGAGTTAAGGCGTGCTAGACTTAATGATTATAGGGATTGCCAAGCCTTAGCTATAGAACTTGAAAAGGACAAGGCAGCATTTGGGAAGTCTGAGATCCCAAGTTTCGACAAGGCTGCTACAAAACTAAAAGAACCTAAAGCAAAAGCAGTTCAAGAACCTGAAAGTGAGTTTGTTCTCAAATTGCTTCAAAAGATTGAAAACATGGAAATTAATCATACTAAGGAAATAGCCACTTTGCAGAATAGGTTGGTCCAAATGGAAAGAATGCAAACGCAAAATTTCCAGCCTCGAAATAATAACAACAGAAATAACAATTGACAAAAGAAAGGTCAATCTAGTGAGCAGAGACCCCCTAATCCATTTACTAATTTGGTTGATAATGCTCCTCCTTATTGTCGGGTTTGTGATGCTTTTCATGAAGAAGCCACTTGCCCTATCGTTAGAAGAATCTTAGATAACGGGATGTTTGGAACAGGTGATCAAATAAATGTGGTAGGTAGCAAGTTTCCTTTGTCTATGAATGATTGGATAGAGGTCAAGGAAAATAGTCGTGATGTTATGAATCCTTCATCAGCTTTTAGTATAAATAACCTTGAAAATGAAGATGACATTTTGGCTAGGTTATATGGTGAAAAACCCTCTCCCGAGCAGATCTTGGAAATTGCTAGAGATAAAGGTTTGACCTACCAGAGAAGGGATAAAGATCAAAGCGGGAGTCAAATTCCCCCTCGAACTTTTAACCCTGGTTTAAACTCTGGATTTGATGTCGATTTGGGAAGTTGGTTTAACAATGCCAAAATCTGGGTTCTTGTCTCCGAGATTGCTAAAATCCCTTCCCAAAGAGATAAGTTACTAAAAGCTATCCAAGGTCCTCAAATAAATATTTCAAAACAGAAGAATCAAGAAGTTGACTATCACGATGCTCCCATATATTTGCAAAGCTTAGATGCTGATAACAAAGATCACCAGCCTTTCTTTATCACCTTGTTGGTTAATGGATATAAATTGAATAATTGCATGTTGGATTCTGGTGCATCAGCTTGTGTGATGACTAAAAGGGTCATGGAACAACTTAACTTAAGAGTTTCTAGACCCTACTATAACATATGTGCCATGGATTCTAAGAAAATTGAAGTGCATGGTTTGATCAAAGATTTGCAAGTTCATCTATCAGTTTACCCAGACATCATGATTGTTATGGATATTGTTGTTGTGGATGTGCTTGATGCCTGGGGTATGCTTTTATTTAGAAAGTGGGCTTCTAATGTAGGAGGAAGTATTCAAATAAATTGGTCATATGCTATGATTCCTTCTCCTAGGGATGATTGTTTTGTATGATTAAATAGAGAGCCCGAAAGAAGATTTCATGTTGAAGAACCTAAGAGACCTCACAACGAGATAATCAAAGAGCAATCTGACATTGGGAACTATGCCATCATGTCTAATTTCATAATTCCTCCCGATGATAAGATTAAGGATCTCAAGGATAAAGTTTGGTATATGTACTTCGATGGTGCATCGTCTAGGCATGGTAAAGGTGCTAGAATAGTGCTTAAGTCTCCCCTTGATCACATTTTCAAGTTTGCCTATCGATTTGAATTTGAAGCAACCAACAATGTCGCGGAATATGAGGCTATATTGTTGGGTCTGGAAATGGTAAAATCCTTGAAGATTAAGTTGCTTAGCATTAAGGGGGATTCTGATTTAGTTATCATGCAGCGTAAAAATAAATTTACATGCAAAATTCAAAGACTAAGGAATTATCGAAATGCTGTGTGGGATACTATGGAGCACTTTGATGCCCTTGACCTCGAAGCAATTCCAAGAGAGCAAAATAGTTTGGCAGATGAACTTGCCGTAGCTGCTACTACTTTCCAGTTATCTGAAGAGCTAATTAAAGATAAGATCAAAATGGAAGTAATATTTAGACCATCTGTTCCAGATAACTCAGAGCATTGGCAGGTCTTCAATGATGAAAAGCAAGTCATTCGTTTTCTTAATAGTTTGGATGAGTTTGAGGATTTCCGGATAAATCATGAGGAGGATGGATCTTTAAATCATGAGCATATCATAAATCCTACTCCTAGGAATGTGGTTGCCTTAGAGCAACATTTTGACCGGCATGATGCCACAAAGCTAAGAGAAGAAAATAAGATGGACCCAGGTGAATATCTCGAGATAAACATTGGTACTTCTGAAAGCCCAAAAATTGTTAAAATCGGTAAAGGTACTAATGTGGAGGAAAGGAAAAAGTTAACTAATTTACTTCGCGAATATCGAGATGTTTTAGCTTTTTCTTATGATGAATTAAAGGGCTATATGGAAGATGTCATGGAACATACTATCCCCTTAAAATATGAAAATGCTAAACCCTTTCGCCAGAAACTTAGGCAAATTAATCCTAAATTGGCCCCTTTAGTTCAGAAAGAGCTTACGAAAATGCTTGCAGCTGGAATTATCGCTCAAACAAGGCATTCGACATGGTGTTCAAATCTGGTGATTGTTAGGAAAAAGAATGGTATGATAAGGCTGTGTGTCGATTTTCGAAACCTTAATCTAGCATGCAAGAAAGATAATTACCCTTTGCCAAACATGGAAACTTTGTTGCAAAGAGTAACCGGTTCTGGAATGATGTCGTTGCTAGATGGTTTTTCTGGGTACAATCAGGTATGGGTTTTTCTTATGTATAGTTTTAAAGATATTTGGAAAGGTTCCCTTTTGACTTTAACATGCACTTTCTATCAATAATGTAGAACCTTTTTATGTATATAAATGTTCTCCTTCAAAATCTACATTGGACTATTTTCTTTTTACTAAAATCATTGAAATGTCAATGGCCTTATTTTGTTTTTTTTAACTCTCTTCTTTTATAATTTTTATTTTTTATTTTTATTTTTTATTTATTTATTTTTTCTCCAGTTGTTTGTTTGTTTTGTTTTTTGTTTTTTCGGTGAAAGTGGCCAAGGTCCTGACCGAAAATGAAGAAAATCCAACTCATGTAGTGAAACGCTTCAGTTGCAACGACAAGTTGATAGCCAAAGGCTAGGATCTACCAACGTGGCTATGTACCAATGTAATGAACAAGGTTCATATACGCAGTGGAGTAATCTTCAAAATACTTGGAAGACATAAACATCCATAATAGGATAGTAATTGTATATTAAATATTATATAAAATTTGATGAGATATGAGATGATTACAATGAAGGTGAGGGCCTGCTTATATATCCTAGGCAGGTACCTTTTCACCAACAATTATGTCTTTAGGGACATACCTTCTAGTTCTCATTAACTAGTTACTAATTAATCATTATTTATTATTTTTATAGTTTTACATTATATATATATATATTTTTTTTTATTCATAACATACTCCATAAATCAATTCTTCTGTTGGTTTCCATAAATGTCTATGTCACTTGAGATGCGTAGGAAACCTTTCCACTCAGTGTCAAGAAACTCCATGGTCTCCTAGTCAATTCCATTAATTAGTTTTATGCTGTCACTGTGGGGAATTCAGTACCCCCTTGCATGTTGGGCTCTTTGGCAAATGCTGATATGGTAATCTGAAATTACACTGGGCATTCAGTTGTAATGAAAGGGGATTTCTGTAGAAAGAATGAAAGTGAGGACAATTAGATTAGAGGAGCAAATAATGGGTGAATGGAATTTATCTAATGTGTTTTAATCAATCAATTTGACCAGGTATAAACCTGAAACTCCTATAGTTATTCTGGTTTAAGGAAAGCTGTGTTTATAAATGTTGATTATCCCATATTGGAAGATAGCTACAATATGCTTTCATTGAAATATATATAATTCAGTACCCCCTTGCATGTTGGGCTCTTTGGCAAATGCTGATATGGTAATCTGAAATTACACTGGGCATTCAGTTGTAATGAAAGGGGATTTCTGTAGAAAGAATGAAAGTGAGGACAATTAGATTAGAGGAGCAAATAATGGGTGAATGGAATTTATCTAATGTGTTTTAATCAATCAATTTGACCAGGTATAAACCTGAAACTCCTATAGTTATTCTGGTTTAAGGAAAGCTGTGTTTATAAATGTTGATTATCCCATATTGGAAGATAGCTACAATATGTTTTCATTGAAATATATATATATATATATATATATATATATATATATATATATATATATATATCAATTGTCTTTTGGTGCCAAGGCAAACCTCATGGGATCCTCCCTCCTCCCTGGAATATCTGGATGGATGGCAGCTCAACCACCAGCCACAATAGTGACTGGTAACCTAGAGGGACCCATCTGGACTCTAACCTCAGCAGGACTAGAACAGGGACCTCAAAGCAAACTCTGCCTTGAAATTGTCTGTTTGAACTCTGAATGAATTGAAATAATCCAATGGGCTAGGTTTTCCTTGATATATACATATGATTTGTGTGAGCAATGGTCATGCTCTATTTGAGATTGTAACTCATATATGCATTGGTTTGTAAATTACGAAAATTTATTTTTTACAGGGATTCTACGACAATGCCTTGTATATATATATATATATATATATAGGATTCGAGTGAGCAATGGTCATGTTCTATTTGAGATTGTAACTCATATATGCATTGGTTTGTAAATTTCTAAAATTTGTTTTTACAGGGATTTTATTACGATGCCTTCTATGACGATGTTACCTTGAACGATGACGAGTTCAAAAAGATTCATGCTCAGGCTACAAAAGCTGCTATGGTAATATGCACATGCCTTTCTTGTTTATAACTTCATATCTTTGGGAAATTTTTAAAATGCATTTTGTTGCAATAGTATTTGCTTATAATGACAGTAGCAGGTTTTCACTTTCTGTTTCTGATATAATTCTAGTTTTTGGTGTATTTAGTGTTTTTACATGTCTCTCTCTTCTTACTCTGATGTGGATAAAACTTAAAACAAGGCATTGGGTGTTGGTTCGGTTGCTAAATGACCTATCAGAACATCTGCTTTTGAAGTCGTGTTTAACCTGAAGGAAAATGAATAATTTATTTCAGCCACAGTTTCAAAGACAGTATGGACTTGAAGGTGCATATTCTTGGATAGAGCCCTTGCTTTTTTCTGAGGCTGTGATTGTTGTCTCTGTCATGTCCTTTTTATTTGCAAGCTTACACAATAACTGAGTGGCGATTTTGTTTTATGTTCATTTGACTACATCCAGATAAAGTGCCAGGGTATTTAATGAGGTTGGGCTAGAAGTGGTTAACCCGTTTGATGGTTTTCCAGATTTGCTAGATTAGTCCAGGAAATCCGTCCTTGCCTTCAAATGCTTGTGGGTTGGCACCCAGCTGTATCTTCTTTTCAAGTGCCTTTTCTCTGAGTCAATCTGTCATAGTCTTGAGTTGAGCAAAGGATGAGAGGCTGAGATCAAAATTAGTTTCTGCAATAGTTCTCTTCTGGCTAGTGATTGTGTGAGTGCAAGAAAAATTATTTTATGCCCATCCCATTAAAGGTATGTGTGCTGAAGGCAGTGTTGATAACATTGGCATTGGTAAAAAATTGTCAAGGGTCTGGAAAACATCCGCTCGGAAACATTGGTGAAAAATTTGAAAAACAGGGTAAAACATTAAGAAATACAAAATGTATTCATTTTTCTCAAAACTTTAAACATATAAAGCAACAACAACATCAGATAAACACATTGGCACATAAATATATAGAAAGCATTAATATATATGATGTGGTGGATGCCAAATAAAAAATGATACATCAGAGTGGCTACTGAATCATGAACCATGATAGCTGTACAATTAAGGACTCAAAAGCGGAGAATCAAGGACTGGGACCAATTTTTCTCTTTTCCTTGCTTTTGTTTTCTCTTGGTATTCAGGGGGAAGATCAATGAATTTGTAAAATTTATGATATAAAGGTGGTTGAGAATGAACTTTTTTTTAACATTCCCTATCCTTAACAATATTGTATATAGCTTTATTTAGTTTCTTAACTGAATTTCTTTTCAAGGGTCCTAGCCAATGTTACACTTATTGCGATAATGCTGTTACCCACCAAAATGGGTAACCCTATAGGAGAAAAAGTTTCTCCTACATTGGACAGCCGACAACCCTTGATAGCCGCCATTAGCGGATCATATGCCATATATCTACGCCACTTGCATCAGCCATTTGCTCCTTACCCATTCGACATTAGCACTTGAATGAAAGTGGGCTGCAACTCAAAAGGTACTTTGATAATTTTGCAATCAGGTCCTTATACTTGTTTGAGTATTGAGTATGGGGTGATATGGAAGATTGACAAACTTTAACTGTGATATTGTTCTCTTACCTTACTTGGGGGGTTAATCTTTTATCCTAGTCTAGTGGGACCTCCCTTAAGGCCCTTTGGGTATAGGAGGGGCACTACTTGGGAAGTCTTGATTGAGATAACACAATTCCATCTTCTCTTATGTCATAATCAACACCGTCCATATTACATTATAAGCCCATATCTCACCTCCATTCTTCGGGTAAAACTTGTCATTGGTTTCTTTGGGATTTGACACAAATATGCCCACATACTTGGGTAGGGCCCTAAAGCTTTGCCCTGGGAGGTTGATGCAACTAAAAAAACATATCATGGCCACAAAAAAACAAAGAAAGAACAATTAAAATGCAAAAGATGGCTAGGGACATAAAGATTAGGACATGGGCAAAAGCGTAGCATGAGCTCTACCTCACTCATATAGCCATCACTTGGTTCCTTAGCACATGTTGCTCCATTACATCAAAAAGGAACCCCTGCATGTCCCAACACTGATGAGCAATAAACTGACTCATTTTAAAGGGATAATACAATTGGTACATCATATAAAGAAAACTCTAACCTTTGAGCAATAAGTAGTAATACAAAGAAAAATGAAGAAGTAAAAGTCGCACAAAAGGAGTGGAAAAACAAAGGCTGAGATGATAACTCATGCTTCCACGAATGCTCCCTTCTCACATCTATACACTCGAGATGTGGACACCCCCATCCGTTGGCCCCTTTGACGATGGCACTTGACCATGAAGTCTTATCCCCTATGTTACCATCATTACTATTCACTAAAATCTATCAATTGTTGAGTGGACCCGGGAAACGTTACTTACCCTTAGGGCGTGGAAACACCTAACGAGGTTGACCTTTAGCCACCCCCTACCTAGGGAGAAAACACTACTGCGAGATTAGGGTCTTGATTTTGGAAGGGATCCTTGTTTGAAGTATTAAATTTCCCTTAAGGTTCAAGTTTGGTTCACTTAGGTGCATTATTGATCTTGGTCGCTAATCACTGGTTTCTTTCACTAGAATCCATGTTGTTATTGTCATGTGGTTCAACAACCCAAGTCTTGGGCACCTATCCCCCGGGTACTCAAGCCCTCCAGAGGAGTATATTGGCATAAACAGGGGAAGCGTTGAGACTCTTGGGCTTCCTAACAACATCATTGGATGACACATGCCCTAGAGTATCTCCAATACCCATGATGTTGGTTGACTTCATTCTAGATTTGATGATTTTCCAGGGTGCCATAGTTGGACCTGACATGCCCCCAGGCTGGCCTTGACACAACTTGATGGGCAACAGATTAGGATGGTCTCACCATGAGAAACTAGGGAGGGCTTGTTGCACCAAAGAAGCCCTTAACACTGGGGAAAAGGAGATCACTTTGTGGTGTCCCAAATGGATCTTGGGACCCCATATGAGGTTATGAGGTGAATTTGAGGGCCAAACCTCAAATCATGGACTTGACATGCTTCTAGACCACCTCATCACCCTTGGACATGACATTTAGAGCACTTACATGGAATGATGTCAGCCTTAGAAAGCTTACGACTCACACATGTGGGCTAAATACTTATGTCTTATCCCCTATGTTACCATCATTACTATTCACTAAAATCTATTAAATGAAGAGTGGACCCAAGAAACGTTACTTACCCTTAGGGCTTGGAAACACCTAACGAGGTTGACCTTTAGCCACCCCCAACCTAGGGAGAAAACACCATTGCGAGATTATGGTCTTGATTTTGGAAGGGATCCTTGTTTGAAGTATTAAATTTCCCTTAAGGTTCAAGTTTGGTTCACTTAGGTGCATTATTGATCTTGGTCGCTAGTGACTGGTTTCTTTCACTATAATCCATGTTGTTATTGTCATGTCGTTCAGCAACCCAAGTCTTGGGCACCTACTCCCCGGGTACCCAAGCTCTCTATAGGAGTATATTGGCATAAACAGGTGAAGCGTTGAGACTCTTGGGCCTCCTAACAACATCATTGGATGACACATGTCCTACAACATCTCCAACACCCACGATGTTGGTTGACTTTGTTCTAGATTTGATGATTTTTTTAGGGTGCCACAGTTGGACTCGACATGCCCCCAGGCTGGCCTTGACACAACTTGATGGGCAACAGATTAGGATGGTCTCACCATGAGAGACTAGGGAGGGCTTGTTGCACCAAAGAAGCCCTTAACACTAGGGAAAAGGAGATCACTTTGTGGTGTCCCAAATGGATCTTGGGACCTCATATGAGGTTATGAGGTGAATTTAAGGGCCAAATCTCAAATCATGGACTTGACATGCTTCTAGACCACCTCATCACCCTTGGACATGACATTTAGAGCACTTACATTGAATGATGTCAGCCCTAGAAAGCTTACGACTCACACATGTGGGCTAAATAGGGCATATTTTCATAAAGCTAATGGGTTGACTTGTAATACAAGCTCATTTCAGCATCAAACTTGTTTTTGGGGCCTTTGTAGGCTACTTAACAGTCCCAATCCTTATATAAATAGAGTAAGTTCATTGTATTGGATCATTATCACTTGTGACTATTTTGGTCCTCTTGGAGGGAATTTTGACCTTCTTGAATTCTTGTGGAGATGTGACTTTATGGTGCACTTCGCTATTTGGAGTTATTTCTTTGGTCTTGGAGATGTTACTTTGGATCAATAAAGGATTCCACATGCATTTTACCTTGTAAGTAAACCTTGGATTTGATAATTTTTTATTCTTGTGTCTAATGTATGGAGTGATTTGTTATCTAAGTTTTCTATTGTGCTAGTTATTATTGAAGATCAATGTATGGAATCTAGGTAATTGCATTATATGCATTACTCATTAGTAGAATGTGAATGGCAATCCCCTTGTTGTATCTTTAGACTAGCTCTGCTAAGTGATTTTGATCCCTCACAAAAGTAATAGTTAGGGTTTGGAGCTAGGGCTTCAATATTCCCTTATTCGTTGACAAGATCTAGCCAAATTTTCATTCTTGTAGATTCCATCATCCTAAGGATTAGGCACTGGCCTTGTCACTTTGTTGATCACATACAAATTTCACCATAAATATAATTTTCTCTCTCCTACTTTGATTTTTCAGCCCCTTTAAGGTCAAGTCGCTAGCTAGGGCTAGGGGCACAAATTGACCTAGTGTTGAATATCAAGGGCTAGGATATCAAGGATGAATACAATAATCCTATTCCTATTATGTGTGAAAATACTAGTGCAATTAGCATTTCAAAAAATCTTGTTATGCATTCCAAAACAAAGCATATTCGAATTAAATATCTTTTTTTGAGAGATGAAGTTGCTTTAATGGAGGTCTCATTGGAATAGGGCTAATGACTACCTTCCAAAGTTAGGTGAGAGAACAAGTTTACAGTAAAGATCGATCAATCATCTAGATTGCCACATTATCCATGTTAAAATGCCCAAAACATTATAAAAAACACTCGATTGCAAAATGGTCAAAGTATTTGCCAAGTGGTAGCTCACATTCATTGAAGAGGAATACTGGATGGTGATAGGTGAATGACCTGTGCAAATGGCGGGGGAATTTGGCATATTATCATCACTGAGCAATGTGAGGGTTTCTGGTTGGCTAGCTTTCCAAGATAGGAGAATTTTTTTTCTCTTATAGGGTTACTCGTTTTGGTGGGTAACAAACTACTATGATGCATTTATGGTTATTGTACTTAATGATTGTTGATTTTTACTTGATGTCGAGAAGGTTTTTCCAGGTGGTTTTGTCATAGAAGCAGAGGCCTCTTGAGAAATGATAATTTTCCTTTCTTAGTGGCATTTGTAGAGGTAGTGCTACCCATTCAAGAGAGAGGATGTGATCTTGTTGATGTAACGTTGCCTATTTGGAATAAAGCATTGGGCTACTTGATGACCCCACATGGTACTTGATGCTTTGATGTACCCCTAGATGCTGAAACATTGGGCTACTTGATGACCCCACATGGTACTTGATGCTTCGATGTACCCCTAGATGCTGAAACATTGAGCCCATGAAGGTTAGTTTTAGAGATATTGATGATGTGCCTTGTGGCCCCAGGACACCCCTAGGCTGGCCTTGACTCTGTTTTATGGGTGTTGCTTATTCCAGAGCTCGAATGATGATGGTTATCCTTGAGATAATGGGTGAGGGCTTGCACACCTTTTATTAGCCTCAACACTTGAGTAGCAGAGTGCGATGTCACCCCTCTTGCCCTTTAGAGGGTGACATTGGGCACCATGGAGATGGCATCTTTGTGTGGAGGCACTTTGGAGGCATGCCCATTATCATAGAGCTACAACTTGGAGTATGGAGCACTCCTTAGCCCACTCGACACTGACTTCTGGCATTTAGAGCTCCTTTAGAGGATGACGTCATAGTGGAGGTTTTTCTTTTGCACGTGTGGGCATTTATGCCATTTTATGTTATGTTTTGGCGCTATGAGGTTGGCTTGTAACCTCTCTCCTGTAGAGCAATTGAAGTAAACTTATAATTAGGGCTTCTTACTTGTTTTGTTGTAAATATGAGCAAGTTGTTTAATTTTGTAGCTATGGTTGGTCTTCATAATTAATACTTTAGATCTTGAAATATATAATGAAATGTAAGACATGTTCTTCATCTCATTTTATTGGGTAGCTCTTGAAATGATAAATTTATGACATGTTCTTCATGTTGGTTTCAAAAGAGAATTTTAAATTTTGAATTTTTGGCTCCAAACTTGTCAAGTTAGCCCCAGTCAAGAGACACCCATTCAACCTAGCTAGAACACTATATATAAGGCACTCGACCACCTCTCCAAGACACAATTATATCATACACATAAAAAAGTATCTTTTGGGCATCCAAGTGAAGGAGAAGAAGAAAGACAAAGAAGAAGGACGAAGGTATCTCTAGCATCTTATCTATCTCTCTTTGATTTCGCATGTGCGAGTTTCCGGGCATATTCTACACAGCAGGTTGAACTTCTGGGCAACAATTTTTGAGTAGCAGGGCCGAAATTTTGGACAATTTTTTTTGAGTAGTAGGGCCGAAATTTTGGGCAGAAGGATGGAGCTTTTGGGAAGCTGAATTTCTATCTAGGAAAATTAGGTAGTGTTGAGTTTGTTGAGCTTGGCAAGTGTTTGCAAATTATATATTACGGAGCAATGGAACACATAAAATATTGCAGAAATATAAACACATAAAACACATAAAACAAGAGAGACACAGATACACGTGGTTCACCTGGTGTGGGCTACATCCACGGAGAAACAACCAGTCCTTTTATTATATTATCCAGCAAACTGAAGAGATACAACCTACAGTAGCTCCGCTATAACACCCTCTTCACTCTCAATCGCCTCTCTCTTCCTCACTCAGAATACAGATATACATAGACGCAATACAATTCCCTCATATATAGTGAGGGGTTGCCTTCTAGGGCAAAAAACCCTAAATTAAACATAACTTCTATTATCAGATCATCTGCCTAATGAACGCTCCAGATTGACTAGAAATTACTAGACTTTTACAAGGCAATTTTACATCTATTTTTAGCTTTGGGGGCGCTGCCCCCGAACCCTCGCCGGGGGACCGCTGGCCCTCGGACCTCCCAGTCGGGGGGGATTAGCCCCCCCGGACCCCCGTGTGGAGGGGTGTACAGTCTTCTTGGGGTATACATCTAGCTGAAACCTTTCAATACAGAAGATAATCAGGCTCCACACCCAACAACAGGAGGGCAGTTTGACTAGGTTTGACCATTGCATTGTTGGTCAGTTTGACCATCATATTTGACTTGCAGAATTACATGCATCTTTTGTTGAACTGAAGAATTTCTCTAAGGAAAAGGTTGATGGGTTTTACCCCAAGTGGGATTTCCCAAGGTAAATCTTGTGTTATCTTTATGCATTGTAATCTCTACTGTTCTTGTGCATTGATGGTTGAATTTCTCAAGTGTAATTGCTTAATGATAAACTAGAAGTGCTAATAGAATATCGACATCATTAGAAGTAATTATTAGTTTTTAGAAATTAGTGCTTGTATCTGTTGCACTTGAAAAATCAACATGATGTTAGAGCTTTGGTGAATGAAAGGACATTGAGATCACTTTGGAAGAGCTTTGGTAAAAGAAAGGGCACTGAAGATTACTCTTGAAGACATCTACATCTGCAATTTGATTGTTTGTCCATATCCATGGGTTCCCCTATGAAGTCAGAGAACAAGTTGGAAGGAGCTTCAAATTTCAGGGCTTGGAAGACAAGGATTGACCTCATTCTTGCAAAGAATGATGTCTTGGATATTGTGAAGGGCAAGGTCATTAAACCTTCAGATAGTGAAGGGGAAGCAATACGAAAAGGATGACATCACAACCAGAAGTATTGTTTTGGATTCTATCAGAGATCATTTAATTCCATATGTTGCAAATCTTGACACTTCAAAAAAGATGTATGATGCCTTAGTTGGATTATACACCATCAACAACATTGGTCAAGCAATGAGTTTGAAGAATGAGCTTTGTAATGTTAAAATGTCAAGAATATTTCATGAGGCTCTCTCAATTATGAGATCAACTTCAAGCAATTGATGAAATGATTTTTGATAAAGAACTTTGTCGCTACCACACTTAATGGTTTTCTTGACCCATGAGAGTCATTTGCATCTAGTATATGTGTCAGAAAGGAAATTCCAAGTTCTGAAGAACTGTGGACCTATGTACTCGAGAAGAATTTAGACTTATGGCAAAAGAAAGGATTCAAAGAGTTGAAGAAGGTGACTCTCAAGCATTTGCAACACGATCCAAGAAGGCTGGAGGAAGAAAGAAGTTCGATTTCCAGAGTAGAAATGCAGGTAGAAGACTTGCTCCTCGAGGGAAGAATAATATGTTGAAGATTCAATGCTATCATTGTCACAAATTTGGTCATTATAGAAGCCATTGTCCTAAAATATCGGTGAAAGAAAGAGAAAGGGGAAGCAACATGCTACCACATCGGACATTTAAGAACATCTAGAGAAACCCAAGAATGAAAATTCATCTAACAAACATATCTTTTATTTTTTTTCTCTTATAGGTTTTGTTTCAAATAACGATGATTTGTGGTTTGTAGATAGTGGTGCCTCAATACATATGACATGAGATCGTGACAATCTCACAAGTCTGATGGAAAGGAGATCATCTCAAAAGATAGAGTTGGGAGATAACAACAATTATGTAAGACACATTGGTTTGACATCTGTTGAGCTGGAATCAGTGGAAAACTTTCATCTTAGCAACATACTATGTGTACTAGGTTTGAAAAATAATTTGGTTTCTATTTCATATTTGGAAGGAAAAGGATCTAGAGTACCATTTGTCAATGGTCAAGTCCTTGTATGGTCCAACAACTCAAGTATAAACTCTGTTAGAATAATTGGAGTTCATGAAAGAAAGTTGTATAGACTCTTTAACAACCAACTCAAGCGTTAGTGCACAATGATATTAATCCATGTGAACTATGGCATAGAAGATATGCTCACTTTCATTATACAACTTTGCCAACCTTAAATCATATGGCTTTAGGTGTTCCAGAATATCAGATGGAGCATGAAGGAGTATGTAAAGGTTGTGTGCTTGGGAAAAATATTAAGAAGTCTTGGATAAGAAGTAGTGATAATAGGTCCAAGGAAATCTTGGATCTAGTTCTTTCCGATGTGTGCGGTCCAATGCCAGTTAAATCTCTTGGAGGCTCTCAGTACTATGTAACTTTTATAGCTGACTTCTCTCGCAACACATGGATTTACCTCATGAAGACCAAGGATGAAGTCTTCAACAAGTTCTAAGAATTCAAGGCTGAAGTAGAGAACTTGACAGGAAAGAAAATCAAGATTATGATGCCAAATAATGGAAGAGAATACACTTCCAAGGAACTCGTTTCCTTTTGTAAAGAAGCTGAGATTAAGAAGGAGTTGATAGTCCCCTACAATCCACAACAAATGGAGTTGCTGAAAGAAGGAGTAAGTCCATTGAAGAATCTGTTAAGGCAATGATGCATGATCAAGACTTGCCAATGTTCTTATGTAGCAAAGCATCCATGATAACAATCTATATTCAAAATAGATGTCCTCATTGAATTTTGGAAGATAATAATCCTATAGAAGCGTTCCCGAGATAGAAACCAAAGGCTGGACATTTGAGAATCTTTGGTTGTCCAGTTTACTTTCAACTACCCAAAGAAAGAGGAAGAAACTAGAGCCTTTAGGAAAGAGAGGAATGTTCGTTGGATACAACGAGTCATCAAAGGCCTATAGAATCTATGTTCTAGGGCAACGACAGGTTGAAAAGTCAACAAGGTCGTTACCTTTGATGTGAATTGTTGCCTGTTTGAAATCCAAAGAAGCTCTCATGGACTCTGATGATGATGAAGAACATGAAGCTCCTAAGGAAGAGAGTCTAGGTCCTTCCAATTCTACAAAACATCTCGTAGATCATCAAGAAGAGCCAAAAGGGTCTAGTGAACCAATGGATCCAGTTGTTGATCCTGAAATTAGGAAGAGGTTAGCTTGGCTTAGATCTACACTTGCAAGAAGCAAAAGGACATGCAATACCATGTGACACCTCCGGGGAAAGGAAGAGGCCGTAGAGGTATTCTGGATATATAGCACTGATGACTAATCTGATTGATTATGAACCTTTAAACTATGAGGAGGAAGTTAGCGAGCTAGTTTGGAAGGATGTGATGATGGAAGCATACCAATCTATTATGAAGAATGATGTATGGAAAATTGTGCCTAGACTTGAAGGGAAGTTAGTGGTGACCTCCAAATGGGTATACAAGATTAAGCATGCAGTGTATGGCAGTGTTGAGAAGTACATGACAAGATTTGTGGCTAGAGGATTCTCCTAGAATGAGGGAAAGCAAGCGATCGAAGAGGTATATGATGCATGATCAAGACTTGCCAATGTTCTTATGTAGCAAAGCATCCATGGCAACAATCTATATTCAAAATAGATGTCCTCATCAAATCTTGGAAGATAAGATTCCTAACAAAGCGTTCACCAGACAAAAACCGATGGTTGGACATTTGAGAATTTTTGGTTGTCCAATTTACATTCATGTACCTAAAGGTAAGAGGAAGAAACTAGATGCATGATCAAGACGTGCCAATGTTCTTATGTAGCAAAGCATCCATAACAACATTGTATATTCAAAATAGTTGTACTCATCAAATCTTGGAAGATAAGACTCCTAAAGAAGCATTTACCAGACAGAAACCAAAGGTCGGGCATTTGAGAATCTTTGGTTGTCCAATTTACATTCATGTACCCAAAGATAATGAAGCGAACAAAGTTCGTTCTTCAAGTTAAATACTCCAGAAGACTTGGAATATGTAGATCTCCATCGAGCATACAATAATATATATAAAATGTATGAAATAAGAATGATGATACAAATGAGAGTAAGGGGCTTGCTTATATACTAGGCAGTGCCTCTTCATGGAAGGTCATGTCCCATTTAGACATGCCTCTTTAGTATTAATTACTAATTAACTAACTGTTATTACAATTATCCTCATTATTTATATATATTTATTCGTAACATTGTCTTCCTCCTAAAAAAAGCTTTGTCCTCAAAGGTTGTTGATGCAAAAGGCTTGATCTCTTTTTTTGGTTTTGAATGTCTTCTCATCCCAGCGTTGTCATCTTCGTTGATACAAGTTGATACGATCTTCTAAGTGACAAACAAAACTGTCGCAATGAGAAGGGATCAAACCATCCTAAATTAATCTTATGTGGAATATTCTGATCACTCCAATTTTGTAACGTATTGTCATCACAAGACTGGATTGAGGTTAAATCAATATTCTTTGAAACATACACAGTTTGTTGTTTTTGTTGTGAATGGTACATATACGTAGCTTGATTGAATTGTCTACTTTCGTGATTCAGAGGTTGATATGGAACTTTTTTGGTTTGACTTTACCTTGTAGAATTGAGGCTTCTGTGATCCATCAAAGTTATAAGAAGAGCTTTGGCGAAAATCACATATAGGAAGACCTTTGTCGACGCGTTTCGAACCAACTAGTGTGGTTCATCGTCAGGACAAGTTGAAGACATAGATCCAGCATAGATAGTCTGAGCAGAGACTCCAACGGCTAACTCTAAAAAACGGCTAATTTTGACCATAGGACCTAGGTCAAAATTATATTTGTCAATTTAATATTATTGTTATTATTTTAATATTAATATTGTTAATATTGTTCTATTTATGGGAATAAGTAAAAATAGGTAAAAATAAATAAATAAATAAGGGACTAGTACCCAACGATCAATTATTTATTTATTCAAATTAATATTAAGGTTGCTATAATTAAATAATTTTATTGGTTCCAAAGTTATTATTATTATTTCATGTTTTCTTTTATGGAAAATTTTTAACGTAGGTAAGTAAATATATTAAACTAATGGTAAGTTTTAAATTATTAATTTAATTAGATATACTATTACTAAATTTTGTATATAATTTAATACAATAATAATGTTAGGTTGTTAGGAAACGGTAATATATTATACATAAATATGTAAATATATATATTCGATAGTTAAGGAGAAAATTAAGATTAATAATTTTTAATGGTTAGTTTAACAAGGTGAGTAAGATGTTTATTTAATTAATTAATTATTCTTAAAGTTATAAGTTTGTTAAGGTGAAAGTTAAGAATAATAATTTTAAAGGTTAGTTTTAAAAAGGTGAGTAAGTTGTTTATTTAATTAATTAATTATTCTTAATGTTATACCAATTTTTATTTGTTTATAAAATTATTTAATTTGTTAATTATTAATAATATGGTAAATATATATAGATATAATATAAATGAAAATAAAAATAAAAATAGAAGAAATAAAATTATTACACTAAATCTAAAAATCCATTAGATAAATAAAATGATAATAAACCCAAGAATAAATGGTAAGTATTAAATAAACAAGCTTTATCAATACATTAAATAAATCAATATTACTTAATCACCCAATAAAATTAAATTAAAACTCAAGAATCCATAAATCTAAAATAAAGAAGAATAATAATACAAGCAGGGAAATCATACAAACAATTAAAAGAGGATATAGATAATACTATGAAATAGTTAACGAATCATAACAATATTTCCAATTCATATAATCGATAAGATTATACTGCTAAGATCACTCAGGAAAAAAAATTCATCAATCAGGAAAAGACGACAAGGAGAAACAGGAAGCGAAGGACAGGAGACAAACTACTAGAAAACCACAAGATCAAGGAGGAACGGAAGGCACCAGGGAGAAAGAAGCAAGCACTCCAGACAAACAAGGGGGGGGGGGGGGGAAGGGGGAAGCACTAAGACAGGGCAGGGATCCAGCATCTACTTACCTTCCAGCCATCATCTCTGTTGAGATTGTTAGGCCTTCGCTCAATTTCAATAGCTTCCCTCAATTTGTGATGATGGAACTGAGCAACTTTGGCAATAACTTTGGCCTCCTCAATATAGACATGGTGCTTGGTCTTGTCCACATGCTCTGCTAAGGCTGAAGACTTTGTTCTCCCATGCCTCAGGTCAGCGGCATGTTCGCAAATCCTCTGTTGGATGGAGCGCCCTGTTTCCCCAATAACTTTGACTTTCCCTTATTGGGCATGTTGCAATTTTTTGATTTTCTTCTGGCGAAGATGTTGTTGAATTGGTTACAAAACATTCACTTGGGATGTTCATTGTCTGAACTGCAACATTTAAGTTTGTATTTTTTTCAACTTGCTTGTCTTCTTTGTGAGTTGTGACATTCACTGAATCGGTATCTGTTGTTTTTTTGTCTACTTGAATTCCTACATTTGATGCTTCCTTCTCAATAAGTTGTTGTACCTTGTTTTCTAATGACTTCTTATCCTTCTTAAGCTTCTTAATTTGTGTCAGCGATTTTTCACTATGGTTTTTAAGCCGAGAAACTAATTCATTTTTGTTAGCGATGATCTTGTCAACTTCTCCTTGCATATTTTGTTAATTTTTTTTTTTTTTTGTTTAACTTATTGAAAAATTACTTTTGAAATATCTTGTATGTCGTCTGGCGTTACTGAATTTGGCTTCAGTGTAACATCTTGAAGTGTTATTTTTTTCTTTTTGTATGAAAATGTCAAACTTTTTTTTCGTATTCAGGATGAAGGAACCTAGGGTTTCCATCCATGGTGATCCCAAAATAATGTCAATTGGGGCATTCCATAGGGATTGAACAAAGAATTGCAATATGAATGTATAATTGCAAATGTTTAACTGTAAATCAGTTATTTCGTATTGTTTTTTTTGAAGCAGTCTAATTTATCGATTATATTTGATTTGAAAACTACTAATTGTTTGCAATTTTAGGTGTTGTATAATTTTTGTCTTTAGCGAGGGAGATAACAATAGTGACATCTTTTCCTGCAAGAGTTCCTTTAATTTTAAATAGTACTTCAGCATAACCTGGTAAGGTTTTTAAAAATCTTCCTTCAATTATGAATCAGATGCCATTTATTTGTTTTATTTTATTTTTATTTTGTTTTTATGGCTATCACCGTTAAAATTCTATTACTCCTTCAAACCTCGGTAATGAATCCTTGAGAATCCTTTATCTTTTTAAAGGGAACTTCAATTATAATTTTTTTTATATTTTCTATTTTTTCTTCTTTTTATAAATCACCCTTTTATTTTTATTTTTTTATTTTTTATTTCTATTTTGTTTTTTTTGTTTTGTTTATAAAGTCACACCTCATTATATATAGAGTCGTGCCCTTTTTCTCATAGCTACTTGTTTCCCTTAGGAAAATTAAATTATGTGTGAATTGAAATAACTTATATGGATTACACTATGGTGGACCGATGGATCACAACTAACAGGGGAAATGTCTACCGTTGGTCAAATTGGACAACAGGGGATGGTTGTGGCATAATCAATGTGTAATGGCTTGGCGGTGGAGGATGTGGCAGGGCTTCGTTGGCGGACGACTGTGGTGCGGAATGTTAGTAGTAGTAGCGGATGTGGCTAGGAGGCAATGACGATAGTCAACGAGAGTGACAGTTTGTTGGAACAACGATGATTTTGAATTGGGAACAGGGGGGCTGGTACATAGTGGTAATGATGGGTAAGGTCAACGACACACAAATTTGGCGGCAACGATTGTCTTTTCGTGAGGCTATGGCTGTGTGCAACAGTGTGGATTCTCAACAATGACAATGGCGGAGTTCGTGGTGGTCGTCGGTGGTAAGGGTGCTGCTTGGCAGCGTCTATAGAGGCTGCTATAGTTGGTGGCTGGCAGAGGTAATGTCGGCGTCGTGAGCGGCTACAGTTTGTGTGTGGCAGTCTTCTGAGTATGTGCGGCCTGTCGGTTGTGGCGGTCTTCTGAGTATGGCGGTTGATGACCGCAAGTTTTTGTTTATTGTTTATCGTTTTATTGTTTTTGTTTTTTTTTCAATATTAATTTTATTGTTTTCCTTTTTAATTCTTTTTTATCTAATAATCTTTATATATAAATTTTTTTGTTTTGTTTTTTTATTATTATTTGAATTTTCTTTTCACTTTTATTTATTTATTTAGTTTTTAGTTTTTCGTATATTTTTTAAAAATCTATCTATATGGCCAAGACCTTGATGGTGATACGGAGAAACTCCAAATTGTAGTGAAACGCTTGAACTGCAAAAACAATAAAGTTGACGAAGAGTTGATGGCCAAGGGCCTAGATCGAAGAGCACGTCTCTGTGCAATGGTGGAGCGACTAGAGGATCGAACTGCGTTGATACAAAATGAAGCGAACAAAGTTCGTTCTTCAAGTTAAATACCCTAGAAGACTTGGAATATGTAGATCTCCATTGAGGATACAAGAATATATATAAAATGTATGAAATAAGAATGATGATACAAATGAGAGCAAGGGGCTTGCTTATATACTAGGTGGCACCACTTCATGGAAGGTCATATCCCATTTAGACATGCCTCTTCAGTATTAATTACTAATTAACTAATCGTTACTACAATTATCCTCATTATTTATATTATTTATATATATTTATTCGTAACAAATAAAAGGAAGAAACTAGAGTCTTTAGGCTAGAGGAATACTCGTTGGATACAATGACTCATCAAAGGCTTATAGAATCTAAGGCTTGATGCATTACTATTTAGGACTAGAAGTATGGTGAAAGCCTGGTGAAATCTTCCTTGGTCAAGGAAAGTATATTATCAAAATCCTTCAAAAGTTTGGAATGATGGAATGTAAATCTATGACAACTCCCTTGGTGACTAAATTGAGGAAGCTAAGAGACTTAAGTCAAATTTGGTAGATCCATCCTTGTATCAAAAGTTGATTGGCTTTTTGATGTATTTGGTCAATACCAAGTCGGACATTTGCTTTGCAGTGAACACTCTGAGCCAGTTCCAAGTGGAACCAAGACATGATCATTAGATTGCAACAAAACATGTATTGAGATATTTATGTGGTACAATTGATTATGGTTTGAGATATGTCTCAAACGTCGATATACAACTGTAAGTTATACAGATTCATATTGGGCAGGGAGTGCAGAAGGCAGAAAGAATACGTCTGGAGGTTGCTTCAGTTTGGGCTCCACTATGATTTCGTGGATGAGCAGGAAGCAAACATTTGTTGCACTCAACACTGTTGAGGATGAGTATATTGGGGCTAGTTTAGTGAGTTGTGAAGCAATGTGGCTTTGTAAGTTACTCACATGATTATTTGATAAAGTGTTGAAACCGAATGTGATAAATTGTGACAATCCAAGCTGTGTGAAGCTTTCAGATAACCTAGTTTTCCATGACAAGTCGAAGCACATCGAGATCAAGTACCACTTCATTCATGACATTGTGCAAAAGGGACTAGTGAAGCTCTAGTGTATCTCTGTTGATGAGCAGATAACTGGTATTCTTTCAAAGCCTCTGTCAAGAGTGAAGTTTGTATATGTCAGGGACAATATTAGATTTATTGAGAATACCTCCCTTAGTGAGAGGGAGTGCTGATGAGATAACATTAGGGGCAAACATTCTCATTGTGTCAAGTGTGACTGGAATTAGGGAGAATGGTCTGGCAGAGGACAATCATTCTTCCTAAGTATCTTGACCGAAATTAGGAAGAATGGTCTTAGAGGCCTAGAATCAGTCAATTGAGTGGGTGCATTTCAAGATCAAGCTTAACCTCTCCAGATAGGTTGAGTGAGCACATTTTGCATCAAGCCTAGAATTACTCATGAAGAGTGAGGCCTTTGGATCTTCGCCATGAGTCAAAGATATTAACTGGGATGATGGTGGACCAAGACTAGTCTGTATACCATGTGTTAGAGGGATCAAAATTATGGTGACAAGTTGATGCTAATGATGTGTTATGTGTCAGGAGTATTGACCAATATTATGATGATGACACATGATAGGTTAGAGGTACAAACCATAATTATGGTACTTAATGATGCTGAAGATTTTTACCATGTGTCAAAGTTTTTGACTAGGATTATGGTAATTGAATGATGCTGATGCTGATGATAAATTGTTGTAACCTTTCCTAAAGGAATTTGTCAACAGGAAAACATCTAATAGTCATTATGAATACCTCCCTAGTTAAGAGGGAGTGTTAAATTTTGTAGCTATGTTTGGTCTTCATAATTAATAGTTTAGCCTTTGAAATATATAATGGAAATGTAAGACATATTCTTCATGTCATTTTATTGATTAGCCCTTAAGATGATTAATATAAGACATGTTCTTCATGTTGGTTTCAAAAGAGAATTTTGAATTTTGAATTTTTTGGCTCCTAACTTGTTAAGTCGACCCTCATTCAAGTCAAATCGGTCCTAGTGAAGAGACAACCATTCAAGCCAACCATACCACTATATATAAGGTACTTGAACTCCTCCACAAAGCAATTTGATCACACACATAATAAAGTATCTTTTGGGCATCCGAGAGAAAGAGAAGGAGAAGTAGGACATAGATATCTCTAGCATCTTATCTATCTCTTTGACTTTGCACATGCGACTTTCTGGGCATATTATGGGAAACAAGTCGAACTTTTGGGCAATAGTTTCTGAGCAACAATGCCAAAATTTTGGACAATAGTTTTTGATCGGCAGGGCCAAAATTCTGGGCAGCATATTATCGGCACAAGGGTTTTGTTTCTTGGCAATTTCTGGGAGGCCGAATTTCTGCCTAGGTAGATCCGACAGGGCCGAGTTTGTTGAGCTTGAAAAGAGGGAAGTTTGACTAGGTTTGAGCATAACATTGTTGCTCAGTTTGACTGTCATATTTGACTCGCAAAATTAGTTGTTTCTTTTGTTGAACTAAAGAATTTCTCTAAGGTTGTTGGGTTTTTCTCCAAGTGGGTTTTCCCAGAGTAAATTTTATGTTATCTTTGTGCATTGTGATATCTATTGTCTCTGTGCATTTATGGTTGAATTTTTGAAGTGTAATTGCTTTATGATAAAGTGGAAGTGCTAAAAGAATATCTACATCATTAGAAATAATATCAGTTTTAAGAAATTAGTGCTTGTATCTATTGCACTTGAAAAGTCAACAAGAGATAAGCCTCGTATAAATCGACTCCACTCATTTCATTTCATCATCACACATTTAATTCTTTTCCTCTCTAAGGGAGTGCGAGCTAGTCTTTTTCTCTACTATGGGCATGATTCGATCTTTTTGTGGCGCAACTTTCTTGTGGAATAAATTTTTGCATGGAGATGTTATTCTGGAATTGAAAGAAGTGTATTTGCAGAGAATTTTGTAAGTTTAATGCTTTATTATTGATTCTTTGGATGTTGAATTTATAAAGTAAGGTTCCTATTTGTGCCATGACTAAAAGCTTAATATTGTTGATGTAATGGAGATGTTATTCTGGGATTGAAAGAAGTGCCAATCTCGAGATCTTTGTAAGTTTAATGCTTTTTATTTTGTAATTTAAAATTGTATTACCTCAAATCTGATACATCAGTCCATCAACCAACATAAACATGTCACTTAGTAGGTGGTCTCAATCTGCCCAACGAGAAACCATCTATTTTTGACGACCTACCAATTGACTAGTTCCAAAATTCTAACAATTTTAACATTTCTAACATGATTAAAATGTCCACTACAGTAATGTAAAACAAAAAACTGAAAGCTAACATACTGAAAATTAGGATTTGGAAGAGGTAGTAGGTGTCGGGTCTTTGGCACTGGATCCTGGAGGAGCTGGAGGAGTAGGATCACAATGAAGGTGGCACTCTATATGGGCAAGTTGCGCATCCATTCTTTCTAAACACATCCTTTGGTTCCTTTGGAATCTTTTGACATCTTCTAGACGGGCTAAGATATTGGATCTTTCTTTTTGTTTATCCTTTAGGAACCTACCTAACATGGTCTTCATTTTCCAATACAGAGATTAGGCATGAAAGTATTGCTTCCTTCTTCCCTTGATGTGGCCAGGGTCAGGAATCCAAGTGGAAATTTCTCTTGGTATTTCAGAGTCTGAAAAAGCTTGTCTCTCTCTTGTTGCAATGGATTCCAATTGGCAATTTCATTCTTCGTTTCTAGGGGGCAATTGAGTGATAGTTTGCAGCACCCTCAAGCTTGTTGCTGGGCTCGTCTGCAACCTTGGGGGCCGTGACCACACCCAACTCGTCTACTGCGCTTTCGTTGTTGCTGCATATCCAGCAAGAGTAGGCAATACTAGTGAGCTGCACAGGGATAAAAATGTCTGAGCTGGATAGTTCTAGCCAGATGCCCCTGGGTATGGTGCCAAACATATGAGCAAGTCAAGGTGAGCCACTGGGGTAGGAGGGATAAACCACAATCAGAAGGACTACACTGAATATAGTGACTAGAGGGATATAAAACAAAAGGTTCACCACAAGAGTGGAGCGCCAGACCATAGGTATAATTGAAAGAAAAGTATTACAACCAAGACCAAGCAATAATCACCTCAAACCTGCATTAGGGCTCAGACAAAAAACCTAGATATAAAAGGACAGAGTTGTAAAAGGTTGTGAGTTACTGAGAGCTAGAAGATTCTAAATGTCAAGCGCACAGATTGAAGGGAGACTGTAAAATTAGTAGCTTCGAAGAAACGAGGGATGCCCAGGGAGCTATGGCTTGTGCTAGAGATACCACCACGTCCTACTACTATAGTCCAATATCCAAGAGATTTCCTTTCCAGCACAGTATCTTCCACCTAACCAATGCAATACAAATTCCAGAACTAGGATAATAACACCTCCCTCCAAATTCCCTCTTAAAAACTTGGCAAGGATGCCCAAAAATACTATGAAGTGGTTGTTGATAAACGTATTGACACTCTAGCGAGGCCTTCTATAGCGAGGGACTCAGTTTATCCTTTCTCTCCAATTTTGCATGCCGACACATCGACATGAAGGCACCTCTTTCTCGGAAACCATGTAACCCATGAACATTACTAATTGCATGCTTAAGCATGCATGGGGGCAGCCAAGCCATCCCCGATATTTAATGAGTTCTCTAGTGTGGGGTGGTGGTCTTGTCTCCCAATCCCGTTAATCTCGACTTGCACCCCCATCGGGCACCCTTATTCCTCATTACCCATTTCCCTGGTTAGGGCGGATTTGTCTTATTCTAAAATGCGTTGAAGATTGCCATGCCAGTCTGATTGAATTAGCAATGACCAACCATTGTCGAGGCATATTCCTCTTTGGTTGCATGCCAAATTAGTCAAAAATTCCGCAATCTTCTTCCTTGTTCTTCCAGTGTGGGAAGTAATGACATAATTCAGGGATAAGAGCTAAGTTTTGATGTGAACAAATCAGATTGGTGAGCCTTCATGTTAAAATTGGTAACTAGGGCCAAACTCCATGTGGGTCATCTTATTTATGGCAGTTGATATTTTTCTTGGATCCCTCTCATCGAGAGGTGTAGGATTGATCTAAAGATCATCCAATTCTGATAAGTATTCATGGAGATGTGAATTTATTAGTGGTATGGGACAATTCGTCAAGGTCAGCCAGCAACCAAATAAACCCCACTTGTGCTCAACGTTTTAGTATAAGTAAAGGAGGACTTCAAGTCATTTAGACTCATCTCTTGTAATCTCACTCTCCACTTGTTTTGGGTTTTTGGTGGAAGAGGAGGTCTACAGGAGATGCCTTCTACGCAGCCCAAAGAAGGGTCATCTAGGAGAGCCCTAGCTGCAGACTTGTAGGAGATTTGTCCACAGATCTAAGAGGCCCTAATCCACAACAAAGGGACAGGCCCTAATCCGCAGCTAGAGGAAGCCCTACGCTGCCCTACCTAGGGGTGGTATGAAGATTCCTTAGCTGCAGCAAGAGAGGATCAAGAAGAGGATAGTTTGCTGGGTTGATTTGCGCACTGGCTAGGACTATTTGAGGGCTATCAAGACAAGTATGAGTTGCTGGGTAGTGAAGGCTAAAGAGCTAGAGGGACAAAGCGCTGAAGAAGAAGGTGTGTTTGGGCATGCGTAGGGACTATGTCATGACAGTGCTAGGCCGTAGGCCTTAGCACACAAAAAGAGTTGCGTAGAGGGCTGTTAAGGTGGACTAGCCCCTCAGAAGGTAGCGTGGACAAGGAGGAGGCTTCACTAGGAATGTTGCAAACCTTTGAGGGTTGGTTTGTAAGCTGTCACAAGGGTTTAGGGTTATAACACGTGCTCTAACCAGGGCTATCACAAACACAGACAAATATCAGTTCAACAGTGTTTTGCAGGGGTGTTAGATCCTAGTTTAGGATCAATACTACAGTTGGTTGTTGTCATGAAAGGTCACCTAGCTGCTGTTGTTGTAGGTGACAACATGGCCATGTTTGGGTATGATACGCTAGACATATTATGGGACAGAAGCAGTATTTACAACAACATGTATAGGTACAACTGTTGCAGTGGAAGTAGTATGTACAACAACATGTATAGGTACAACTGTTGCATAGTGGAGGCAATATGTACAACATCATGTATAGGTAGAACTGTAATGATTGCAACATAGTGGAGGTAGTATGTACAACAACATATATGGGTGCAATTGTGAGTGGTGCAACATAGTGCACTGTGATGGGTACAACCTTGACTAGTTGCATTTTCATGACAAGAGCAGCTCAGTGAATGGGTGCAACATGATGATGAGATGCAACACGATGGAGAATCAGTTGAAGCAACTTGTCTTCAACTAATCTCATGTATCATCTTCTTAGAGATGATCTATGCTCTTATCAAGATAAGTCAAAGTGTTGACTTCTGTTGTAAATGTACTCTCTCTCTCTCTCTCTGCTGAACTATTGAAGAACATATAAGAAGAATTGATCAAGGGTTTCCCCACATTGGGGTTTGTCCCTGGCTAGCGCCACACCTTGTGTCCTTTTGTCTTGGCTTGTCTTCTGCGATTTATGTTTATGTTCTATCTGCAGTTTACTTTAATGCTGATGTGATTGCTAATCTGGAAAAGATATTGAGCTAACTATGAAAATTGAAATAAATTGCTCTAAGCATAGAACATACCTAAACTTAACATGATATCAGAGTTGAGGTGAAGACAAAGCCCAAGCAAGAGTGAAAGAGCAATCACCGAAGACAGTTAGGAAAGGACAAAAGGATCAATGTGTTCCTCATCCCTCTTCAAATTCACCGAGGGTGAAATCGAAGCAGAGAATATTATCAGAATGGCACAGCGGAATATGGCCTACCTAAAGATCACTTCATTGGAAGACCAAATCTCAGGGTGGAAGAAAAGGCAGATAACTAGTTCAGCCATTATGCGAAGGAATGTCTGAATGGCAGGGACACATCACTTGATGATGATAACAATCATTCCAGGGACATCTTCAATGGTCAGAGGAATGACAAGTAATGCAGGTCATCAAGGAAACAGCCGACTCTTCAGAGAAGCAAGGAACCCCAGGTA
This sequence comes from Pinus taeda, assembly GCA_000404065.3. Classification (NCBI taxonomy): domain Eukaryota; kingdom Viridiplantae; phylum Streptophyta; class Pinopsida; order Pinales; family Pinaceae; genus Pinus; species Pinus taeda. Next base: position 104,530 of record APFE031665119.1, read on the forward strand.
TGAAGAATCAAATGTTGTTTCTAATAAGATAAAGAAGCGCTATCTTGTATTGGCCCTCTACTTAAGATTCTTTGGGAATCTAGCTTATCGATTATAGTGCTTCAAGGCACTTCATCAGATAGAAGGGTGCTCTCTCTAATTTTGTAGAGATGTAAATAATCGTGGGATTATACTTGGAGTTGATGCCACCTATCCCGGAAAAGGTGTAGGGAATGTTACCCCTCAATTGAATGAGGGTAACTCGATTCATTTACAAAATCTCTTTTATGTACCTGATCACAAGAAGAACCTGGTGTCCATTTCGGCAGTGGAAGTCAAAGGTTACACGATGGCATTCATCGATGGAAATGTACGTGTTTCAAAATGAAATTTTCAAAGATGCTTTTACTCATGGATTCAGGGTTGGCAATTTGTGTCAAGTTACAGGATGGTCCATTGGGGATCATGACATATCTCCTCTATAACACCTGAGATCTACTTTATGAGGCCCTAATCGATGTGAGTCAGATGGTGACCCGGATACCTGAATTCAAGAAGAGCATGAAGGTACATGTCTGAGATGTACCGAAGGAAAATCTTACAAGGGGACCATTCCCCTCATGTAGCAGGTCCACAGGTTTGGAACAACCGAAGGAGGGATTTGAGATTCAAGATTGGGAATCTCATGTATACAGGTGGAAAAAAGCCCTCTATGGCTTGAAGTAATACACCCCGATCCTAATATGAGAGGATTGATAGTTGTTTGATGAAGCTGAGATTCACTAAAAGTGAAGCCGATCCAAACCATTGTTTGAAAGTTGTGAATGATAGATCTCTCATACTGGCACCTTCTGAGAAACGACCTATTTCTGACAAGTGCAGACCCTCTCACTTGCAGACGTAAGAGGGAGTTGGATTCCAGATATGGAATGGTAAACTGCGAGCCTGTAACTACCTCGAGGATCTTCACTTTCAGGAGTTATATGGTGGTGATGTCGGACCAGATTTCGGAAATGCCTCTGAGTTTCATAAACTCATCTGCATTGATGTTCTTGGTGAACTTCTGTCCGTATATATGCTTTGCAGTTAGCATGGTGAGCTCATATTTGGTTGAGCCTCACTAGATTAGTGCCAAGAATCTTCAGGGCACAATCTCTCATGGATTGAGATACACTGCCGGAAATATGAAGCTGCATGATTATTCGAATGTTCACTGGGCAGGCAGTGTGGAGGATCGCTAGAGCACTTCTCAGTGTTGGTTCTCTCTGGATTTTGCTTCGATATCATGGATGAGCAGGAAGCAGAAGTCGGTTGCTATAAGAGCCGCCGAGACCGAATACATAGCTACAAGTATGATCTCGTGTAAAGCTGTCTGGTTATGGAAGCTCATCAGTGAGTTGTTTGTACCAATGTTTTAAAACTCTGACTCTGACTCTGACTCAGCCGAGGGTTGACTCCGACTCCGACTCCAACTAGGTATCGACTCGGCCGGCTCGATTTCAATGACTCGGTCATTGTAAAAAATACATTAAATATTTATTTTTTATAAAACACATAATTTTAAAGATTTTCATTCATGTTTCCAAACACACAACATTAGAATATAGATAGAAGACAACATATGATCAAAGTAGGTTCACGAATATATCCATTATATCAAAATGGCACCCAGTGCACTATCCAATACATACACAATGATGATATAGAGATCAGAACAAAAACACATAACGAAGGAGGCTATAAATGGCCTCTACAACAAAAGTCTGTGACAATTACTACTGACTACTGCTAGAGTTGTCAACATCATCTGGCTCAGTGTTACTTGGGAGCAGGAGCGAAAGTGGGGAGCGAGAGCAAAAACGGGAGCAGGAGTGACATTTTCAAAAGCTCCCGGTTTGGGAGCAAATCCAGGAGGAGTTCAACAACCAATGTCACTAACATCAAGGTATGTAGAGGGATTGGTGCTCTTGATTGCATACGAGTTCCACACACTAATACATGACCAAATTCAATGGAAACATTGCAATCCCCCAATCCTGAAATCCTGAAAAACAGATAAGTCTGCTAGATTTTGAATGAAATCCAAAATTCTACTTTCTCCATATGAAATCCAATGAGGCCGAAACCACTCTCAAACATCCTGAGTCATTTCATGGTAATGTTAAAAATTTAAGTAAAAGGATGAAAATTTACTTTAAGAATTTAACATTACCATGAAATTTGAATAGCATATCAAAACTAGGAGAGGGGAATGGACCCCAAAGACCAAAAAACCATTTGGAGTCCCCCACACTCAGAAAAAACATAAAAAAAAATTGTGTTTTTGGGGTTTATTGGCCGTATGAAGTGACCCGGCCGAGTTGATACAGACTCAGTCGAGTCGGCCGAGTTAAGACTGACCCAACCGAGTCATGCCATGACTCGGCTAGGTCAGTCTTAACTCAGCCGACTGAACCGGTTCGACGACCGTGTCGCAAATTTTTTTACCGACTTGGACCAACTCGGCTGAGTCGGTTCCGAGCCGGCCGGTTTTTAAAACACTAGTTTGTACACGTGATGAATACCACTGTGATTCTTTGTGACAACTAGGGGGGATTCGATTATTGAGGAATCTCGTATTCGATGATTGCTCCAATAGATAGTCATCAGATACTAACTTATATGGGATATGGTAAGTCGATGAGCGAGGAGGCTCCATCGCATTGAGCCTGATGTACAGGTCGCAGACATTTTGTCAAAGCCTCGGGGAAAGGTCAAATCTGTGATGATCCCAAATGACTTGGAGTCGTTGAGAGAGGTTCGTATAAGGGTCCTACATGTTCCATGCACTAAGCACTGGGAGCTCTGGGGGGCTTGGAGTACTTACTAGAGTGACATACAACCACAGGGCGACTCACCCTCCCCTGGTGGTGCGCTATGTACAAGGTGACAGGTTCAACCTTTCCCTGTGATACCTGGTGGCGACTATGGAACAGGATGATTAGTTCTCCTGTGGGCCAGGATGATTAGTTCTCCTGTGGCAACTATGGAACAGGATGATTAGTTCTCCCATGGCAACTATGGAACAGGATGATTAGTTCTCCTGTGGGCCGGGATGATTAGTTCTCCCGTGGTGACTGTGGACAGGATGATTAGTTCTCCTATCGAGGCATCCTACCCATGCAATCTGAGACTCATGGGAAGTACCTCTCATCTGATCAATGAGCAGGGAAATGGGGTTAGGGACCACAATAGTATTATCGATGGACACATCGTTGTATCTGCTGTACTCCCTATGCTAGGATGACCTCCATTGATCTGGGATCAACAAAACTGATCTGGGATCAGTATGAGTGGTTTGAGACACTCTCTTGTGATATTGATCTGGGATCAATAAAACTGACTTCGGGTCAGTAAGATGAAACTGACTTTGGGTCAGATGGTATGAGACATTCTCGATCAATTATTCTTCTTCATGGTTCAGCAAAGCAGAGTAGTGCAGGGCACTGATGGCAAAGATAGTATAGTCAGACATATGGATCAACAGATGGAGTTCTCCCTAGTTGAGAGGGAGTGTTAAAATTGGCAACTAGGGCCAAACTCCATGTGGGTCATCTTATTTATGACCGCTGATATTTTTCTTGAATCTCTCTCATCGAGAGGCGTAGGATTGATCTAAAGATCATCCGATTCCGATAAGTATTCGTGGAGATATGAATTTATTAGTGTTATGGGACAATTCGTCAATGTCGGCCAGCAACCAAATAAACTCACTTGTGCTCAACGTTTTAGTATAAATAAAAAAGGACTTCAAGTCATTTAGACTCATCTCTTGTGATCTCACTCTCCACTTGCTTTGGGTTTTTGGTGGAAGAGGAAGTCTAGAAGAGATGCCTTTTATGCAGCCCAAAAAAGGGTCATCTAGGAGAGCCCTAGCCGCAGACTTGTAGGAGATCTGGCCACAGATCTAAGAGGCCCTAATCCGCAGCTAAAGGGAGCCCTAATCTGCAGCAAAGGGAAGGCCCTAATCCGCAGCTAGAGGAAGCCCTACGCTGCCCTACCTAAGGGTGGTATGAAGAGCCCTAGCCGCAGCAAGAGAGGATCAAGACGAGTCCAAGTCGCTATCAAGACAAGTCCAAGTCGCTGTTCGAGGGCCGAGTTGCTGTGTAGTGAAGGCCGAAGAGCTAGAGGGACAAAACGCTGAAGAAGGTGTGTTTGGGCATGCGTAGGGACTGTCTCATGACAGTGCTAGGCCGCAGGCCTTGGCAGACAGAAAGAGCTGCGTAGAGGGTTGTTAAGGTGGACTAGCCCCTCAGAAGGCAGCGTGGACAAAGAGGAGGCTTCACTAGGAATGCTGCAAACCTTTGAGGGTTGGTTTGTGGACTGTCATAAGGGTTTAGGGCTGCAGCACGTGCCCTAACCAAGGCTATCACAAACACCGACAAATATCAGTTCAACAGTGTTTTGCAGGGGTGTTGGATCCTAGTTTAGGATCAATACTACAGTTGGTTGCTGTCCTGAAAGGTCACCCAGCTGTTGTTGCTGTAGGTGACAGCAGGGCCATGTTTGGGTATGATACGCTGGACATATTATGGGACAGAAGCAGTATGTACAGCAGCATGTATAGGTACAACTGTTGCACTGGAAGCAGTATGTACAGCAGCATGTATAGGTACAACTGTTGCATAGTGGAAGCAATATGTATAGCAGCATGTATAGGTACCACTGTAATGATTGCAGCATAGTGGAGGCAGTATGTACAGCAGCATGTATGGGTACAACTGTGAGTGGTGCAGCATAGTGCACCGTGATGGGTACAACCATGACTGGTTGCATTTCTGCGACAAGAGCAGCTTAGTGAATGGGTGCAGCATGATGACAAGATGCAGCACAATGGAGAATCAGTTGAAGCAGCTTGTCTTCAACTGATCTCATGTATCATCATCTTAGAGATGATCTATGCTCTTATCTAGATAAGTCAAAGTGTTGACTTCTGTTGTAAATGTACTATCTCTCTCTCTCTGTCTCTCTACTGAACTATTGAAGAACATAAAATAAGAATTGATCAAGGGTTTCCCCACATTGGGGTTTGTCCCTGGCTAGCGCCACACCTTGTGTCCTCTTGTCTTGGCTTGTCTTCTGCGATTTATGTTTATGTTCTATCTGTAGTTTACTTTAATGCTGATGTGATTGCTAATCTGGAAAAGATATTGAGCTAACTATGAAAATTGAAATAAATTGCTCTAAGCATAGAATATACCTAAACTTAACATAGGCGCACTTGGTAGTTGATTGTAATAAATAGGCCCCACTAGGTAGTTAAAGGAAATAATGTAATAATGAGTATCTAGCATAGACCCCTACGAATACTCGTGAGAAAGTATAAATACACGAGTATCATTATATTGAAATATGTTGATTTATTTAAATTGTAGCAAGGAAGGTTTGATGGTGTTACCTTACCTTAAAGGTTCTTCGCTACACTCTTGTGTTGTTTACAGTGTGAATGATTTTTTGTATTTCTGAAGTTAAGGGTTTAATTCTAAAGGTTCTATGTTGTTGGTGATTCATTTTAAAGGTTAAGGATCATAACATTTCTTGCAATAATAAGCAACCACACCATTACTGTATTAAAGTGCGTAACTTCCCAGCCAACAAAATCCATATATTGCAAGACCAGAATGGAAGAGAAATGTTATAATTTTCATACCTAGAATGTCACGAACATTCTGCAGGACCTCTGGAGATCTTGGACCAGTGGATGTAAAAGATGCCTTGCAGATATCATAAAGCCTCTGCACTGCTGTCATAGTGCAGGACCACAGTTCCTAGCAATGTTGAAATGTTATGTCCCACACCAATGACCAACCAAATCTCTTCTCTGAAAAGCTCAAGCTATATACTTTGTAATAAGGAAAACACCAGTTTCTTTTAATTATATTTTCTTCCAGAAATGTAATTTGAACTGTGCTGAAGGTATACCAGCATTTTCCTCAAATTTCTTATACTTCACTATGGCGTCTCCCGACATAACATGAGTACATGCCACATTTGCTCACTAATTATATCAAGATCAAATGCCTACATTGTGGGTCATCATGGGACAATAATAGCAACATCACCTCGAGATTTACATTGGATATTCATAATCCCAAGTAAAAACATATTTCAAGCTTCCAAAATGCTGATTGACTCTAGGTTTACTGCAGAAAATACCTGCGAAAAAAAGAGAACTTTTCATCAGTCTGCATTGAAGTAAACAGTAGTTCTAAACAAAGAAACCAATAATGCAAGCCATTTTTCTATGAATTCCCAGTTTATAAAATCAAGCATTCTTACGATGTATGAAACTGACATTGCCAGTTAAACTGCACTGCCCCAAAATGCAACTATTCAGGAGTCTACACTTTACACAGAGTATGACAATGTCCATGTGTTTGAGCAATAAGCGTGAATAAAAAATAAAACAAAATTTAAGAAAAAAATGGTCCCGACATCTGAATTCATTTCAGAATTACAATAAGCATGCAATTGTTTATACAAATTTGAAGAAGGTAAAAAAAATATTCGACAACAAACAACTTCAGTATAGTGAGAACACTATCTATTATACAGTTTTATTGTGGAAAATCATAGGTAAAATTAATCAAAAAAATTGTCAGCTCAATCCATATCCATAAGCATGCATATATTGATAAAGATTCACATATATTGTGTACTTTAAGTGATCACTGCGAATGTTAACAGCTAGCTATAACAACTTAAGAAGATAATCAAAAGAATTGCATGAACATCAACAATGTCAAGAACGATTTCTACTAAATCATCAATAATCACAATAGGTTACACAAGAAAGTAAAAGTATTAACACTCCAATACTAAGAATCAAAGTTTAATTAAAATGAGTTTAATGTGTAATAAAGGTTGTAGCATGTTGTCACCAGAGGCAAGCCATGTTGGTGAAAGCAGAATGCCGAAATTGCCCCCACAAATGTTTGAATCTTCAAACAAGAGACATGTTTGCCCCTTTTGAGTTGGCACACCATCGAATGGGGGGGATTGATTAGCATAAGCTACCATACTCTGGCCAAGTGATCACATGCCCCAAAACTGTATGCTGGCATCCACCTCTTAACAGGTGATGGATACACTAATTTAATGCCAGATTCCCAACTTCCAAGGTCACATTATGTTTAGTGACTAACTACAAATTATAAGGTACCACTGGTTGTTAGGTCATGCTGTGAGCACGACTTCATTAGCCCTGAAAGTTTTTTTATTTGGGCCTACAAGTTCATTTCATTCTCTAGTCAAGAAATTGAAGCAATTCTATTTATTAAAAAGAGTGTTTTCACTTTTTAAAGATTTATACTATAGAAAAATATGAATAGAGATGATTAAACACAAGGGATGTTCTGCCTACAAAAAGAGTGCATACCAGATGAATGAGGAGACAACGTGACCCACTCCAACAAAGCACAATAAAGATGTGCATACCACAAACATGAGAAGAAATTTGACCAAATGAGGAGTAGGGCCAAGCAAAAGAAACTAGGACTCTAGTTAGTCCCATGCCCAAACACATGACCATAGACATGCAATAAGAGTCTGAGTATACAAAACCCACTATAGGGCCACCCTTGACTACCTTGATTGTAGAAGACACATACATAAGACAGTGAACAAAGAGTCCATATAGAGTGCAAATGGACCAAAGATGCAATACTCATGAATCATGAATAAGTCCAAAGGGCATACAAAGCATAGATCATAGACTCAACACGAATAACTCAATATTCAACCAACAAAGCACAGAGAACAAACACACAAATGACTTTCCAAACAAGAGTTCCACGAGGATGCATCCCCTAAGGTCAGGGGGAGGGGGGGCTCCCTATGTATTCCACGCTCTTGAGACCAGAGGATGCCTACGGAAATGTTTCCCCATGTCCCCCTTTGGGGAAAATCAAGAAAACGCAGGGGGAATGTTTCGCCCATGTGGGGGGTGTGTTTCCCCAAAAGGAGTGCTTGTGGGCATCCCCCATGAATTTCGCCTAAAAACAATAATTTATGAGTGGGGAAGCCTAATATTCAACCTTAGGGCCCTACTAATGTTATGTACTTAATGGTGATGTTAATCATTTTACTTAAATTTTTAACATTATTATTAATTGTTTCAAGATGTCTGAGAGTGGTTCCAACCTCACTGGATTTCATATGGAGAAACTAGAATTTTAGATCCCACTCAAAATTCAGCAAACATGACAATTTTGATTTCAGGATTGGAGGGATTGCAACATCTCCATTGGATTCTATCATGTATGTGTTTGAGAAATGAAGGGCAATTTTAAATATTCAATTTCTCTTAACTGTGATAACTGCTTGTGATATTATTTCTTTAGATTCTGCTCTTTATTGTTTACATGAATTATTATTATCAACCAGTTATCAAAAACCAGAAAATCAAGATGCACAGGAACACACGATATTGGCACCACGCCAGGGCAAAAACCTCTCCAAACAGTGAGAGGAAAAACCCCTTGAACTCTTTCTTATAGAATCTTTATTGAGAAATTACATGACCCAAACATTTACTCAATAATACCTTCAACATCAGATGACAATACCTCCAACCATGTACCCAAGCATTATGTATCTTTCTGCAATTCTGAACAGTATATCAGATCTGTAGCAGGAGTATGACAGACAGTAATGATGGTCTCAGATAGGCTCTTCTAGCCTCTTTTTATCTTCGCTCTTCGTGTAGATCCATCACACACACAACAGTCTCTTGATCTGAGATTTGGTGATGTCAACGGAATGACAGTTATAGGGCTGCGAAGACAAAATCTTCCACTTCAGGATGTAGATCCACATGATGGGAGAGATAGGGCTCTTCTAGCCCTTTGATGACTTCGATCTCTCTTGCGGTGGCTTCATTATGCAAACTGCGGCTAGATTGGATCTATAACCCAGCAATTAACCCATATGACATGATGCCCCAGATAAGATTAGACAGCCGCACTTGAGAGCATGTTTGGTGATGAACTCGGATGAGGGAACAGACATCCTCATTGACTACAGCTACCCTTCTTCTTCGACCCTTTCACTTCGCTATCCTTCATGTAATGAGTGAGGATTATATTGTCTCTTGTAGAGGTATCAACGCAGCCTATATATAGGCTTGCTTCCTTTTAGCCGACATGATCCTTCATTTAGCCAACATGATAATAAGCGATTTCCAGATTTATTCAAGCGGTTCTTTTGCATGAAATCCGCGAGTACATGTTGGAGTATTCATTGATGATCTAGAAGGGTTCTTGACTTGCATCAATTACATTTACATGAGTATTAATACATGACTCTTCAGTTTACATAACTCAACTAAGGCTCTCAATTGGAGCCAAAATTTCCTGAGCATGAAACCCATGTCTCAAGCAACAATAAAAAAAATTCTTGATACAAAAAATACATCGTTACAATATTTGACATGATGAAGACTGAACCTAGTTACACTATTTTCAACACTATGAGGGTATGGAACTGCCATTTAATCAAGAGCACCAAGCCCTCTATGTCCCTTGATCTTGGTGGCATTGATTGTTGAACTCCTCAATCATGACCCTAGTAAAAATGCACCCATCACTCAAACAAAACTTGATTTGACATGTTAAGTTTTTTCTATCTTATTTTAATGCTTAGAGGGTGATATTGAGATGAGATCCCAATATAGACAATGATATTAATGATATATAGGTACTTGTAGCATGATTATTTTTGGATTATAGCGACCATATAGAAGCTCTTTGTTGATGCATTTTTGGTTCAAAGATAAATTGAACTCAGTGTTATTTTGGTTATAAGCACCCTTGCTATATTAGAAGTTTTGCATATTTGTGTGTAATGGTTTGAATTCATATGGATGCACATGAATATTTATGTATTTTATTTCAAAATTTGAATATTTATGCATTTTTTTGTCAACTAGTTTTTTGGTCCAGTTTTTTTTCTAGTACCTATTTTTTGGGTTGACTGGTTTGCTTCTAATAAAATTGCTTCATTGTCCATTGAACATTTTCAGTTTTGGCTTTTGAGTATTGATTCTAGATACAAACGACCTCAAATAGAGTCTTTCACTTGTCCCTCTTTATTATTTTTGAGTTTGAGTAATCTCAATTTACTATTCCAGTCTTCAAACTTTAGTGCCTACTATTTTGCTTAGTACTAATCAAGTTCTAGAATAATGAATCATGAATTTAAATCAATGTGTATTCTAAAATGATGAATTTACATTGATATTTTACTATTTCTATTTCATTGAATAATTTATGATGCATGAATCAATGTAGTTCATTATTGAATTTTAATATATATATATATATATATATACCCCAATGTACCCACGTCCCCACTGAATTTCCCAAAAATTTGGGGGTGCTCACACATGTCCCCCTTGTCATCTCCCCGTTCTTGCATCCCCCAATCTGGAAAACATAGTGGAACATTGGTTCAAACAAAAAGAACAAGACCAAGGGAAAGCAATAGAAACTAGGACTCTTGTTAGTCATATGCCAAAGGATAAGCAAAAGAAATCATGACTTTCAGAAATCGTATGCCCAACCACATGACCATAGACGTGCAATAAGAATTTCTCATACACAAACCCCGCTATAGAGCCACTCCTAACTAGCCTGATTATAGAGGACACATACATAAGATAGTGAATAAAGAATCCATAGAGAGTGCAAACAAACCAAGGATGTCATACTCATGAAACATGAACAATTCCAAAGGGTATACAAAGCATAGATCATAGACTCCGCACAAATATCTCCATATTCAACCTATGAAGCACAAAGAACAAACACACAAAATTAACAAAGCACAAAGAACAAACACACAAGCCACTGTTCAAGCAAAAAGAGCTAGACATATTCGTGACCAAAAGAAAAAAAAAAAAAAAAAAAAAAAAAAAAAAAAGTTTAATTTTTTCAAACAAATGTGTACCTTAAAAAACATAAAGTTTTCACTAACAGCAACAAAGTCCACTCTAGCAGAAAACAAGTATTTTTTTGCTTTGAGATTTAAAACTCCGATCAAGACAACACTTTTTTTCAGAAAAAGGAAAGGTGTTCAGTAAATTCAGATAACTTTAACAAATTAAATGTTTGTATGTGGAAAGTAAAACTCCAACTACATTTCATGAACATCAATATATAGTGTTGTAAGTGGGACAGGAAGCAAACCTTAAAACTTTTTAAATTAGTTCAATGAACATTAAAAGATGAGACAACAAAAGTCATTATTGGTTTACAAATGCCAACTACTCAATTCACCTCTAAGATCTATGTAACAACTAATGAAATCTAGGAACAGAAATAAATGATTTGGATTGAAAGCTCACAATGCAAAGTTCATTTTAAAGAAGCAATTTTTTTTACTTAACATGAGCAAAGGAGAAACTACGCTGAGTCATGTTGATAAATTAAAGGTAGTAATACAACAACTAGCAAAATAAAGTACAAGGAAGAGTGAGTAGCAATTTTGCTTGGAATTCAAATAAAGAGAATTGGATGAGGAAGACGATGATTGTTTTGAAACTTAAAATAAAAACTCCCTTTTAATCATCAGTGCAGTCATGTCTGAGAAAAAAAAAAGGTACATTAGTTGGAAATGTTCCACTTGTCAAGGTGAATCTAACTAAAATGTTGTCTTCACAGAAAATCAATTGACTGCTTAGATAGATTTAGTAAAACCCCACTTTCAAAAAAAAAGGAGATCCCAATCTATTGAGTTGATTGATTAGGTGTATCTAGTGAAATTCTACCTTCAAAAATGAAGGATACAATGGTCTAATGGAGCATCAATGAAGTCTTAGGTTATGAAGATAAATCAAAGGAAAAAATGTAATATGTAGTTTTCTAGAATTTTGTAGCCATTTTTGCAGGGAATTTTGAGTGTTTGAATTAAGGTGGGGTTGATAGTTGAAAAATAGTATTTTCATGTTATGAGGACTTTTGGAGAATTAACAATTTGATACTAGAAGTCAAAATATAATAAGGCAACTTTAATATGTAATAAAGGTCACAATATGTTAAATGACCAACTATATAGGTTAAGAAGGTGCCATTAATACTTAAGTGATGGAATTTAACTCAAGTAGGTAGCACAACTACCTAACATATGAAATATAGAGCGATCTATCATCCATTTGAATACACTATTATATTCCACATCTCTTGTGTCATTCATATTTTCTACAAAGAAAATACAAAAACTCAAACAATGTTTCAAAGGTGTTGGGAATCGAGATTCATAAGCATTCAAAAAAGGAGATCCTTTGTTAGTGTCCAAAACAGGAAGCTAGGCGAGTATGATTTGGACCTTAGGGTGTCTCGTCTTTAGATCAGCAAAGAACCAACTAGAAGCAAACTATTATCTTATCTTTCGCTAGTGGGAAACCCTCCTTCCCTCCCTCCTCCCCTCTCTCCCCTCCCCCAATGCTCCCATTCCCAAAGTTCACTTCAAAGACGAGATGATTCTAGAATAATTCCCCACTCCTGAAATAATTCCTATTCTACTAGAACATGGGAGAGACAATTAGAAATTTCTAGTAGAAGGAGGTTTAAGAAGGCTTAGTAGATAGTATAACTATTTGTCCTTTTCAATTTAGAATCTAGATTTGAGACCTTAGAATTATTTGTCTTTATTATGGCCTATTTCACATGTTGAATTTTGTCGCTATGGTCAGTCTTCATAATTAATATTTTTGGCCCTTGAATTATATAAGACATGTTCTTCATGTCATTTATTTTAGCCCTTGAAAATATATAATGTAAGACATGTTATTCATGTCATTTATTTTATCCCTTGAAAATATATAATGTAAGACATGTTCTTCATGCCGGCTTCAAAATTTTGAATTTCAAATATTAAATTTTTGGCTCCAAAACATGAAGTCGGCCCTCCAAGAAGTCAGTTCAGCTTGCCCCTATGGTCACACCCATTCAGCCTTCTAGACAAGTATAAGTAAAGGATTCAATCTCCTCCAAAAGGAAACTTGATCATCTTCAACAGAGAGAGAATTATGACCATCTAAGGCAGTATACTGGACAGACCTGACGCAGAATAATGGACAGGTCTGAAGCATGGCAAAACGGTGGATCTGAGGCAAAGATCTGATGCAGAATAATGGACAGGTCTGAAGCAATGCAAAACGGTGGATCTCAGGCAAATATCTGACGTAGAACAGAGAGATCTGAGATTTATCTAAAGGGCAGTTGACCAGGTGTGACCAGGGTTGTGTTTGACTTGATGTATCTCTGTTGAACTTAATGACTTCTCTAAGAAAAGGTTTCTAGCTTTTCCCCCATGTGGGTTTTCCCATAGTAAATGCTTGTTCTCTTGCTTTGGTTGTCTCTTTATGACCTTAATGTATATTGTTGAAGATCTTATATGTAATTTCTTAATGATTAATATGAGTATGAGAAAATCTAAAGTGAATGTCATTAGAAGTTATTATCAGATGGAAGACCTACGAAAAATCAACATGGTATCTGAGCTACGGTTGAAGAAACAAACCATTAAAGAGAAGAAAAGTCCTTGGAAAGTTTGTCTTGTGAAAGTATTTATCAGCTTGACTAATATCTAGAAGGAGCTGCTCACAACAGGAGATACCTGATGTCTATAAGAAGAGGACCTAAGCAAAGTCATTTTTGGCTGTGGAGGCAAAGTTTTTAATGTCTACAGGAAGAGGGCCAAAGCCCTAATTCTGAGTTTGAGTCCATCTGTTAGAGGACCGAAGGCCTCAGGCCTTAAAGAGGCTGAAATGAAACTCAGTTCAAGCCTCATACTCTGTTATCGAGGGCCAAGAAAACCTCAGAGTCTGTTGCAATAGACCGAAGAATCTCAGAGGTAGAATAGACTATTGCAATGGACCGTGAAATTATGGATCATTAAATGAGTTGTTTGTTTCATCAGACTAATGTTAGAAAGGACCATCAGACAAAGGTTTGGTTGTGTAAAGATAAGAACCATCTCAAGCAAGAAAGTCGAGAATTATTACAAGCACAAAAGCAACATATGGTGCAAGCATAAACATATAGTAAGCATACATTCTCAAGGTCATCATGATGGATATCTATGCAAAATAAACTGTCTTGAAAGGAATACTTCCTTTGATATATATTCAAAAGCTAAGGTGTCATGACAAAGATCTAAGCCTCAGTGGCTAAGGCAGAAGAACCTCAGGAAGGCCGAAAGGCCTCAGTATAGCATACACGGTAACCGAGAAGCCTCAGATAACAAAAGGGCTACACTTCTGTTGTGCGAGCTCTTGAAAAAGGACAAATTGCTGGTACAGTGATTGTTGAAAGACTGAACTGAAGAAGCTGAATCACTTAATTTCTTGAGAAGCCGAGCTGGTGTCACTTTGGAGGAACCACCCAAAAGAAGTCTGAAAATATCTCTGTCTGAAGAGAAGCCAGCAAAGTCATCTCTTGTGCAGAAGCTTTACTTTTGATCCTTGAGTTGTGGAAGAGACTATACATGAAAGAAGGGATTGGATTGATGTCTTCGTTTAAAGTGTTTCATGGACCTAATTCTTCTTGAAGATCTGTTATGGATACAATACATATCATTTAATCTGAAGGACTTTGGTTCCATGCCTTGTTTCCATGCAAAGCATATTGATTCCATGGAGAGCATATTACAGTAATGAGTTGTTCTAAGAGGAGTACGAGATCTGGAAATACAATCATATAAAGAGACCAGCAAAAGTCTGCCAAACTTTGAAGTTTGACGCTTGGAATATGAGGTATGTTTTATCAATTTACTTACAATTTCATGTGGGATCATAAGTTATCTTTGGCAACATTCTTATTGACCTCGACTAGAGGAATTGACCACTTAAATGCTTGGTTGAAAAGTCTTGTATTAAAGTTTTCTTTGGAGCTATTGATCTCTAATTCAATAAAGTAAGGATAAATCCCCGTGTACCTTGAAGATTGAAAACTCTTTGTGAATTAGTCATGGAACTTTAAGGAATTCTTGAAGAAACCTTTAAGGATAGCTATGATGATTAAAGGAGTCTCTTCACCCATATTGAGATACTCTTATTATCTTAATACGAAAAGATTTCTGATATTTCAAATTACAACCTCATATTCTGGGCAAGGTAAGGTCCAGCACTGAACATTGAAAGAGCCTGTGTTCCTCCTTAAAGAGGTTGCATTGTATCAGAAGCAGAATGTTGAAACTACGATCTCTTAAATTTGTGTCATGGACATTGCACTAAAATCCTGGAAGATGCATTGCATTTGCTGATGCTAAGGTATGACCTATGTTGTAAATATTTTATATGGATACTCAGTACTCTATACACATAAAGGCAGTAAGTAAAAGATCACTGTCACTAATATGTTTTTGAAGAAAGCATACATTGATGAAGGGAGTTCATTGAATACGACATGCTTACAATGAAGAACAAGCCCTCTCAAGAAAGATTAGTGACGTGTAGAACTTGCTGAAGGATAAGCTCTTGGTTTGAAAGGTCGAAATCAATGTTTAAGTGAATATACATATTTGTAAGAGTATCATTGCAAGTAATGCTGAAGCAGTGACCAAGTATGGTCTCTTGAGAAAGGGAGATCCTGCCTAAGACTAATATATCCTTGATTGTTTCTTGAGATATGGACAGGAGAACTAGCACATTACAAAGTTTGTTGGACTTGTAAGAGGTGTAAAATGAAACTAGGGTTTATCCTAGAGGACTAAAAGTGTTTGATGAAAAATCCAAGGATTTGTAGATAAAACCCTAGATCTGGACATAGACTAAATTTTCTTCTAAAAAGAAGAAACCCTAACTCATGAAATGAATGGAATCATGCTAATGAGGAAAACAAGGATGATAAAGTTGCAAGATGGATGCAAGAAGGCTAAGATCAAGAGGGAGCTGACATTTATATGTAATCCTCAAAAGATAAGCACCTTATATCGCTCTTTCTTTATTATTATTGTTGCTATTTTATTGTTAGTTAGCCTCTTGTATTTTTTTCTTTTGCTTGGATATAATTGTTCTTCTGTGACCTCCTAGTGAGGATTCTAGGTACATAGTGAAGGCTATCAAGGCTCAGGCAGGAGATGGAAGTAGTGGAAGAACAAAGCAAAGCCCGTAACAAGAGAACTTTCCCAGAATCAGTGATGCGTATTGAGAGATATTGTACTAGATGAGATCCAAGTCCAAAGGAAGCAAGCAAATCATCAAGTATACCTTGATTGTGCCAAAGAGAAGTCAATGGTGACTTCCAGATGGATCTACAAGATATAGTGTGCAGCATAGACAAGTACAAAGTGAGAGTTGAGAATAGAAGGTTCTCCCAGAAAGAGGGAGAGGATCATGACAAAACATTTGCTCCAATTGTCAAGTACACTTATATTATAACTATTATCATTGCTTTGAAAATTGCATCAGGTGGATGCAGAGATCACTTTTCTCAATGAAGTAATTAAGGAAGAGGAAGTGTACATAGAGCTACCTTAGGGCTTTGAGATACATGAGAAGTCTCATGATTGAAGAAGGCTTTATACGATCACAAGCAGACATGTTGGGCTTGGAATTTTTGGATTGATGGATCAAGGTTGATCCTATTTGATTTGTCTTTGACAGAAGTCGAAGGACTCGTGTGTCAAAGGGAGCAGCTATGGCAGAAAGAATTGCTTTTGTAATAGAGGGAGCAATTAGAAAGCCTTGTTTTAGCTTCAAAGGGAGTTGACCTCTGAGTTCGAGATGATGGTTTGTTAGGCTATGGGAGCATCCAAAATTACCACAGCAGGATATGTTTCAGTGTGAGAGGGAGCACCCAGACAGGGCGACAAGAAAGCAGTTGAGGTGATGGCTTTAGTGAAGGAAGCATATCAGTTTGTGGTTAAAACAAGGCATGTAGCTTAACATGTGTTGAAGTACCAGCATGGTACAGTTGGTTATGACACACTCTATTATGGTTTGAGATATGTCTCAAACAAGTGAATTATAGCTACAAATTCATATTGGGCAGAAAGTGCAGAAGACAAAAAGAGTTCATCGTGATATTGCTTCAGTTTGGGCTCCATTGTGATTTCTTGGATAAGCAAGAAGCAGACATTTGTCACACTCAGTATTGCAAAGGCCGAGTATATTGCAGCTTGGTTGGCAATTTGAGAAGTAGTATGGCTTTAGAGGCTACTTAAAGGAATGCCTTAATCAAGTGTAGGTGATGAACACAACGAAAAGTTGAAGCACAGTGAGATCTAGTATCGAGACATGGTACAGAAGGAAGCAATGTGGCCCAAGATGAAGTTTGAATACTTCAAGGACAAGCTTGGAATGATTGAGCATATATCTCTTAGCAAGAGGGAGTGATGAAATCGCAGCATCTAGGATAGTCATTCTCCCTGGGTTAGGTTGACCAAAATTAGGGGAAATGATCCAGAGTGATTAGCATCAAGGACAAACATTCTCACTGTATCAACTATGTTGACCAAATTAGGGAGAATGGTCCCACAAAGGATAGTCATTCTTCTTGTGTTAAGGATATTGACCAAACTAGGAAGAATGGTCCTAGAGGCCCAGGATCACTTAGTTGAGTGGGTGTCTTTCAGCATCAAGCTCAGATTACTCTCCAGACAGGTTGAGTGAGCCCACTTAGCATCATGCCCTAGAGTGAGGCCTTTGGATTTCAGACCAGATTACTCAAATTGATTGAGTGTGTCCCTAGGGTTTCACCACGAGTCAACGATATTGACCAAGATGATGGTGAACTGGGACTAGTCAGTATACCATGGGTCAAAGGCATCAACTAGAATCATGGTGACTAGTTGATGCTAAAGATGTACCATGTGTCAAGAGTACCAACCAGGATTATGGTGAGGGCACGCCATAGGTCAGAGTTACCAATCAGAATTATGGTAACTTGTTGATGCTATTGATTTACCATGTGTCATAGATGTTGACCAAATTATAGTAATTGGATGATGTTGATGTTAATGATTTTGATATTGATAATGTTGATAGTGAATTCTTATAACCTTTTCTTAGAGAAATTTATCAACAAGAAAACATTTGATAGTGATTTTGAATACCTCCCTAGCTAAAAGGGAGTGTTGAATTTTGCAACTATGGTCAGTCTTCATAATTAATATTTTTGGGCCTTGAATTACAAAAGACATGTTCTTCATGTCATTTTATTTTGGCCCTTGAAAATTATAACGTAAGAAATGTTCTTCATGTCGGCTTCAAAATTTTCAATTTCAAATATTAAAGTTTTTGGCTCTTAAAGTCAACCCTCCAAGAAGCCAGGTTAGCTTGCCCCTATGGTCACACCCATTCAGCCTCCTAGACAAGTATAAGTAAAGGATTCGACCTCCTCTGAAAGGAAACTCGATCGTCTTCAACAAAGAGAGAATTTGGACCATCTAATGCAGTACATTATATGAACCTAAAGCAAAATAATGGATGGGTCTAAGGCAAGACAAAAATGCAGATTTGAGGCAGACAACTGAGTCAAAACAGAGAGATCTGAGACTTATCTAAAGGGCAGTTGACGAGGTTTGACCAGGGTTGTGTTCGACTTTATGTTGACTTGATGTATCTCTGTTGAGCTTAATGATTTCTCTAAGAAAAGGTTGTTGGGTTTTTCCCCCATGTGGGTTTTCCCAAGGTAAATGCTTGTGTTCTTTATTTGGTTGTCTCTTTATGATCCTAATGTTTATTGTTGAAGATCTTCTTTATAAGTGCTTAATGATTAATGTGAATATGAAGGAACCTAAAGTGAATGTCATTAGAAGTAATTATCAGATAGAAGACCTACTAAAAATCAACATTACAAGCATTATATCACAATGAAAGCTTTAACTATTATTTGTATATTACAACTCTTTAGTCATGTTGCATTGTTTCCTTTCATGGTTGATGTTATTTCTTACAATTTGATTAAAACACGTGTTATTTGATTAAGCTTGAAACTTAAATGTTGACAATGTTATAAAAGTTAGAACTACTAGATCTTTGATGTTATTTGTGTATCAAATGGTTGATGTTAGCTTTCAGGGTTGGCCTAAAAATGTTTACACTATGTTTGGGGGTGCTTCATGAGATTTGGGGTGCATGGTGTATCATCAACCCTTGGAGATTTGTAATGGATCTGCACATTGGAGTTGGCTTACTCAGTGATTGCTTGACTTTAGAATGCTCACATAACAATCTTCCTTAAGGTGTTGGAGATCTTCAGACAACTTGGTGACATTCTACATGCTAGTCACATCGAGGAGGATGCTTGCTTGGAAAACACCCCACCTTGGAGGAGTGTTTACCATTCTAGAGGAGGACATTGGACCCTACATCAAATGTACATCAAAGAAGGTTTCTTCTACATCAAATTCTTCTTGAACAACTTGATCATCAAAGAAGGTTTCTACTCCAAAAAGGATTTCCGAACATAACACCATTATGCCATAGAGGGATCACATCAACGAGATAGCAGGCATCATTTCACTACGGAATTCAATCTTGATGACATTTATCCTTCTTGCAAGAAGCTTGAATTTAAGTAGTAGGAAATTCTCAGATCTGATCTTTATACATTGTTCCTCAAGAATGCCATACCAACTAATACAGGTTTTCATTAGACCATATCTCAAAACTTCGAATTGCTTTCACATTCTAATCACTTCAGCTTCACCACAGACTCTGCAATTTGAACTTGTGTCTAAGAGGAATTTCGGCAACATCATAAACTTCACTCTTAGGTCTTCTTCAAAGAGTGATCCTCATGCTTCTTCCAATCAAACCAAAGCTCCGAAACCATGTTGGAATTTCAATAGCAATGATGAATTCCTTAACTTGACAATTACTTGTGATTATTGTTGGCTTTCTTATTAATGTTGTGTATACATCATCAAGCAATTACCAAAAAGACATAGAACATGAAGATCACAGAAGACAATGAACACAAATATGGAGGCGACAAGCCAAGGCAAAACCCCACAAGGGGGAACCCGAAAACCCAAAAATCTTCCTTCTTTATATAATCCAGTCAACAAGAGAGATCTTCAAACCAAGATGATCTCCATAAGTGTTAAGTCTGTTGGCATTATGACAGAGGTTTGACACTATGTCACAAGTGTTGTCCTTGATGGCAACTCACTCAGATGAAAGATCTTAGTTCAGGCTCTCAGAATAAAAGAAAAAGAGATATACGCAGGTTCCTCTTACCCAAGTCACATGTACACGCGGGTTAGGCGATCAAAAAGCACGTATACGTATGCACGCAGTTTCATGCAGAGAAAAGCGCGTACATGTGGGAAAACTTATTTTTGGTCCATGGTATTTAGTCCGTTATATTTGAACCTATGATTTTGGACCTTGATATTGCATCCGAAGTGTTGAACCCAAGTATTGGGTCCGTAGTATTGGTTCTCAATGGTTTTGGACCATGGTTTGAGTAAGGCCTAAGACTATAAAAGGGGAAGGAGATCATTTGACAAGGGCAATTTTTTTTTGACTAAAGTATTGAATATCATATGAAGAGCAAGACCTAGAATACTAGTCATTGAGTGATGGTGCATAACTAGATCTGAATCAAGGAGGAACCTGAGCACAAGGAGAATGATAAGTTTTATTGATGGGTCAAGATCTTAAAGCTTGAAGAGAAGTATCTTTGTGTAATTTTGATCTGTTATATTTGACGCGTGACTTAATCTATAAATATGATAATCTAGGTATAACTGATGTCTGAATAAGTGAAAAAGGGTAAATTATCTTTTACAGATCTGTACGCAGGTTAGGCACAACAGAGACGCGTATACACGCCGGTTCAATAACTACAAACAGCGTATACGCTGGTTGGCCTTGATGCAGAAGCGTATGCATGCAGGTTCTATATATTGAAGTAGCGTACGTCTCATGAAATATGTTTTAGCTGTTTCTGTTTATTGCTGCAATGTTCTGGGTTCATAATTGGTGTCTAGGTACTGTCACTGTTTTCTGGTTACAGCATTCTGAGAAGTGATTGGTTGATTTAGTATTGGTTTGTACAAAGGAGAATGATTGAAGCAGATATACTTGATGTTTGATTGATGGATCCAGTCTGAAAATTTATGAAGCGTGGTCCCTGGAAGAAAAGAGAAGGTTGTAGCCTTCTGTAGGTCAGCACCTACGTACTAGTACCTCAGCTAGTACAAGAGCTAAAGGGGTTGTAGCTCCCTTCCAGGAGAAGCTAGAGAACAAGAAAAGGTTGTAGCCTTCTGCAGGTAGCAGCCTGTGTACTGGTATAAGACTGCACTAGTACAGAAACATTGTAAAAAGAAGTTTCTAATTAAAAGAAGATAGAGACAAATTGCAGCAGGTGGTTTTCACCCACA
>APFE031665134.1:5635-15870 GCA_000404065.3 Pinus taeda
CCCTCAAAAGTTCAGCTTCTAACCTCCTTGGCCACTGACCCAATGCCTCAATTTATAGTGCAATGGAGATTAGTTACCAGCTCCTCCTTCAAAGGGATAGTGTCCTCCTTCAAAGGGATAGCTCCTCTCAACAAGGGATTATTTCCTCCTTGTATGGGATGCATGAACCACTTGGAGCGAACAATCCACGTAACAAATCCTTCTAGAAAACTCTAGAATCAACCCAAGATGAGTTTTTTAAGACAAAAATTGCGCCTTTTGACTTTTACAGGGGTACGCACCCTCCCCTTTACATACAGAGCGTATAAGTACACAGATATCTTGAACAAAAGGTGCGGGACCGCAGGAAAAGCTAAGAGAAAGTGCGGAACCAGAGTTATATTGCTTTTTTGATGTCTTTCTCTCTTTTCTCAAGCTTGTTTTGAAGAGCTGAGGTTTAAGACTTGCTTAGGAAGCTGGTATAGGTGATGATAGGCCTACACCGACTACAAATAATCAAGGTGATGATATTTTTGTGTAATAGTACACCTAGTGCCTCATCACTTTACCATAACCCTATTTGGGCATCAAGTGCCATGCCTATGTTAGGTCCATTCATTATGAACATGACCTCCCAACAGGTCGTTACCTCAGTCACGGTGCAACCCACTATTCTGAATACCCTTGTATCGTCAATCCTAGTTACTCATCAGGAACAAACGACAGTTTCGAACAATGTCTCTATCAGTTCCTTTATCCCTCTAGTCAGTGGCAAAGTTTTGCCATCACCTGGTGGGCAAAACCTGAATGTTTCTATGGTGTTAATTTCCACCAATGTGGGTGGCTCATAAGCTCACATGCTTGGTATGAACCAACCTTCTTCTGGTATTATTCATAACCATGTTGATCCTATTGGATCAAGTAATGTCTAGTACCAACAGGCTTAGAATCTCGTTGGTCCATTTGGATCAAGAAATGCTTAGTATCAGCAACCCTATGGGGCTCAGGTCCAATACCAAACTCCCTACTTTCCATTTGGTTCTAAAGGAATGGTTAACCAACCTCACACCCTCCAATCTGGGCAGTATATTCAACCTGGCTATGGCTAGATTTAGTTCAGAAATTTCCAGGGCATTGTTCAAGTACCCTTGCAATAGCAAGGATAACCTCTACAACCACAAGGGTAGCCTTTGTTACTGCAAGGGAAACATTTGTTTTAATAAGGGCTCTCCGCGCAACTACAAGGGAAACTGATCCCGTAGAAAGGTCAACTGCAACAACTGCAAGGTTAACCCTTGCAACAGTTGCATCAAACCATGTAGCAGCAGATGCAATATGCTCCACACACCCCCAGCCCATGTCATTGTAGGGCCAACTTCTATAGCCTCAGGGACAATTTTTTCAACCACAAGGTCAACCCTTGCAATAGCAAAACCAACCAGGGCAGCAACAACCCTTGTATACATATCAACAGGGTCAACCCTTGCAAGGGCGGGGTCAAGGTCAAGTCTTGTAGCAACTGGCACAAAATCCTAATGTCCTAGGTAAATAGGTCCAGAATCCTATTAGCCAAGGGCAATAGGTACAAAAGATCTATATCCAAGGGCAACAAGTGTATCAACCTTATGCCCAATGACAGCAGGTCCAAAATCCTCTTGTTTAGAGACAACAGGTTCATCACCCATATGTTCAAGGACAACAGGTCCAATATCCATATGTCCAAGGTCAATAGGCTCAACATCCTTTTAACTTGTATGTTTCTTATCAACAATCTATGGCCAGACAATTCCAAGGTGTTCAAGGTTAGAATCCTCCCTATGGCTAAGGTAATCTGCAATGGGAGCATCCTCACATGCCATATGGCCAAAATCCCCCACTATGGGGTCAAAATCCTTACCAACAAGGATGGGCTCCTCCATTCAGACCCTGTTATCGATCTCCCATTCCTTTTAACACCCAATTTCCATTATTGGCTACAATCGAGTTTCCAGATGTATCTCATCTTACAAATGATCCAATTCTTCATTCACCATACTGGCCTTTGGTGCCGTCTAAGATACCAAGCGATTGTCCAAATTTTTATGGGAAATCTAAAGAAGATCCTCATGCCCATGTGATGATATATCATCTCTGGTGCTCATCAAACTCATATATTGACAATTCCATTCGTCTCTATCTTTTCCAATGAACCCTCATGGGCATTGTAGCAAAATGGTACATCGAGCTGCCTCGAAGTACTTACCATGACTTTAACTCTTTATCCATGGCTTTCCTTGCACATTTTTAGTTGTTGATTCGCTATGAAACTAGCACCTATTTTCTCAAATCGCTTAAGAAGGATACTGCAACACACATCTCTAATCACATCCATGAATGGAGATGTAGACCTTTCCTGATGAAAGTTGAGATTGTTGATCAACTACTCACTGAATGGTTCACCAAATCATTTCTAGCCCCCAATGATCGTGATATAGCTATGGGTGGATACGTTACTAAAGAGCAAGCCATAACTCGTGCCCAGTACTTGGATCTAGTTTACTCTCAGTCTGGCACTTTGTATGAGTTATTACTCAATGGTCCACGACCATCATCCTATCCCGCAACATAAAAGTCACAAGTTGTACCTCCTGTTGATGGAGTTATTGGTTTAGTATCCCACACCCTTGCTAAATCTTCTTTCAAAGAGAATTTAGACTCAAGTTATTTTCCTAACAGTTCATCCTAGAATCCACCTGGCCATGGTACAACCTCAAAGGTGCATGTTGTCTAGTCTACCATAGTGGAAAAATCCTTGAAAGGAAAGGAGAAAGGAAAAGGAAAGGGTAAAGCTGATGCTCCAAAGCAGGGTCCTCCCAAATCATCTACTTGTGAATCTTTGAATGAAAACCTAGGTATCCTTGCCCCATTTGTGAGGAAGATCACTACACTAAGGATTGTTCATGACAATCCAAAGTTAGTCACTTGCTCAAAGGGACCCCTGCTATCCTCAAAGATCTGTTTCTATCTTAGCAAACCCAAATGGTAGACCAACCCCAATCTGCTTCCTCTGGATCTCAAGCGTTCATGATGAGTACACCTATTAATGTGGCTACTAGATCAAAAGATTATCAGACTCCTACTTCAACAACTAAGAAATAGAAAGGGGCCGCACCTTCTTCTTCTACCCAGGTTATGGCCCTCTGCATATTGAGCGCCCTAACACTGATTCCTCTATATGACCACCCTCACGAGGTGTGCTGCAGAAATCCTCATATAATCCCAACACCTGAGCTGCTCAGCACTACAATATTGTTGAGGATTTGGCTCAAGCGCCATCAGCCATGTCAGCTCTCGAGGTACACCAAAGCTACCCATCATAGTAGAAATCTTTGCTGTCAGCTATCAGGGCATCGATCCCACCGATTCTAATTTGATATGTTTTGATCTAGAGAACCATGTTCCGTGTATTCCTCATCAGATTTCCTTTCTCATTCAGGTAATCATTAATGAGAAGACCATCCATTGGACTGTCATCGATAAAGGTACTTCTACCTGCATCATGTCGACTGCATGTTGGAAGGCTATTGGTTCTCCTCCTCTGAACCAATCTCCAAACACTTTGGAAGCTTTCGATGGGCACGATTCGCGACCATTCAATGTCTTACCTAACCTTCCCATCACTCTAGAAGGCAAGATAGTGCAATTTGAGGTATAAATTGTTGACGCCAATCCCAATTATAATCTTCTACTCAGCTGCAGTTGGACCCATGCCATGGATGCCATGGCCTCCTCTTTATTTCGTGTGATTCGTTTTCCCCATCAAGGGAAGATTGTCACTATAGATGAGCTATCTTTCTTTGCCTCTTCCTCCATAGATGGGAATGTTCCATACGTCAAGCACACTAGTGCTCCCTATGAGAGTGTGGGGCAGGTCTTTTCAAAGATTCTTCCTTAATGGGAATTTTTCCACTCCCACCTCCTCATGTTACCTCTGTCAACATGATCTTAGTCAAATATGATGCTTAGGTTATACCTTCATTGGATATTGTTTATACATGGGGCGAGGTTATGCTGCTTAGTCCCGCCAAAGTCAATTACGTGGAAATTGTTTTGGTTTCGATTTCTGCATCCTCTGATTCTTTTATGTCAAAGATCTCTCTCGATACGTACGATCAATCCTTGTGGCTTGGTCCTTTGGAATCGCCTAATACCTTAGCTAAGACCTTCCTTACTGATGAAGGTTTTATGGAAGTCATGTCATGTATCATCATCACTCCTCATTCATGCCTCGCCCGACTGTTGTGTCTATGTGTTTTGAGCAGTTCTCTTCTTTGTCATCTATTGACATGTTAGTTTGTCTTGACATGGTTAGGATTTTTCAACTGAAGGCATCTTTATCCCTTCATGGATTCAGGATCATTCTCCCTCCCTGAGTTTTTGCTGATTTTCCATTATTGCAATGGGGTCGCCATCTGACTCGTAAACCTCCCTCGCCCAGGGGGCGTGGGGGCAATGCCTTATATGAGTTTCACTCCATTATTTGGCTGTGTCGATGCTTACTCATCATGAAAATGGTAAAACTCGAGTGTTCATCTATGTTGATCGATTAATAGAGTCCCAACATGGACTCCCTCAAGAAGTAATATTCTTAGGTCATCTTGTATAGTTACTTGTGTACATTAGTGTGTCATTCATTTTTGTGTAGTGTGGTTTTGTGTGATATTTTTCAAACAAATTTCCTATTTACTATGCTTTTCTTGTTTTGTAGATGTTTGTGACTCCCCACATTGGTTTTGTTGATGGGGCTTTTTGTAGTACCCGGAACCTATCATCTGTGGCATGGGATATTTATAACCCTAATGGTGAGTTGATTGACCTTCAAGGTATCTTTCTAGGTCACACAACTAACAACATTGTTGAATATAGTGCAGTCATCAAACTATTGTCAGAAACAATTGCTCTTGACATAAGAGAGTTGGTTGTCAACCTGGATTTATAGCTTGTTTTCTGTAAACTCAACGTGAAATATTTTGTCAGGAACCCTCAAAAATTGAGGATGTATCTTCGTATCCATCTATTGGAAATACATTTTGATTACATTACATATCATCATATTCCTAAACGCATTAATACATTGACAGGTGCATTAGCTAATTATGTGTTGGATAGACATTTACGAAACATGTGAAAAGATAAAACAAACCATTTGTACCCATAGTAGACAAGAAAATACAACATATATATATGGTGATCATGTTTGATACATCAGAACCCCAAAACATAATATTTGTTTCCAAAATAACATTAACACCTCGCATGCCTCATATAGTCATGGCACACAGGCCTCAAAAAATTGAAGTGTTGGACCTAGGAACTAATTAGCATGGTGATTGTGGTAGCATGATAATACTCGTGTAACATGGGTTAGAAATCAATGGATTTGATCCGAGACTCCCCCTGTGTATCTCTGGTACTGATGTGGAATGTCTCATACCTAAGCATACTCCAGGATGCCACGAGTCAACTCCTAAAGGTTCCTCACGATCTCCTCCTCGTTGTCACTCCCTTCTTGATAAGAAGCAAGAACATCAATAGGGAAGGGGACACCCTAGCTATTGGGGATATCCCAACAGGCCACTCTAGTCCAACGTTTGCATTAACAAAAGAAATGTTATAAGCACATATATACCAAAAAAATAAAAAAATCTCAAAATTAAAAGTTGATTTTTTACCTTCATTGTAAAAATCCTTTCCATCTGGTAAGGGAATATCCATATTTCCACAATGGTACCTGTTCCAAGAAAAAGGTCACGAGCACAGATCCAAACCAAAATTGCTTTAGATTCCCTGCATTAACTTTAGACAGCTAGCGCTTGATATTGATGTTCATAGCCTTGACCCAGTTGAATATCATAAGAGTTGTATAGTCGATAGCATAAAGGAACTTTGACTTGTTGGTCTCATGTTCCACCTAGGACCCTACCACTCTATTGATCGTCAACAGAAGCACTCTTAGTTTTAGATCCTGAACACTAGAAATCTCTATCTTCCCACTTTTGGATTTCAGGGCCTCAGGGAAGTGTTCAACGAGCAATGAAGATATACTTGCCCCAATCGGTCATGACCCATACAAGTTCACTAGTTCCCCTCTTCGAGACATGCTAGTGATGAAGTATATATATGAAGTTTCCAACTCCAACTCTTGGTCACCAATGGAAAATATCTCCTGATTAATGTCCCAAAGACTAATCAGGTATGGAACCAACTCAGGCTGGGCCCGCATCCGTGGCGTGAGAAAGAATTTGAGGAGCCCGCAAGCCCTCAAAGCTTCTAGGAAATTTGCGTCATTCATTGCCTGGATGTCAACATCCTCATGTTCCTGTTCTTTCCAGTCCACCATTTTTAGCGATTATTTCTTGCAAAAGCCATTAATTTGAGTAAACAATCATGCTTGGCCCATAAAATTTTAGTTTAAACAATGATTTTTTGAGGAAATATGGTTTTTCACTATTCACAGTGTCAGCGCACCTATTTTAAAAATAGTTACACCGAATGGAACGAATGGCTTTGTTAATCACCCTCAACCAGCGCGATTCCGTGCTCAGAAGTCATGACAACCGAGGGTGAAAACGTTTTTCAAAAACCCCCTCAAAAATCTAAAAAATGGTTGGAAACATAAATCAATGACATGAAAATGGAGCTTAGGGATTTGGCTTTTACCTGTATCTGGCGGCTCAACAATTGACCTCCCGTATCTCCCGCAATCTGCTGTAGAACAATTAGGGCAAAAGTGAGTAAAAAGTTTTCTCATCAAGGTAAAATGGTAAATGATAAAAATATATTTACTTTTCTCCTTTTTATTCATTTTTTCATGAAAATATCAAGTTTTTTGTAAATATTTTAACCTATTTTGCCTCAAGAGCTCGATAATACACTTTACCTTTTTGCGTAGCTACAAGTGATGGATGTTCAACGATGATGATGAGTCACGTTTCATCTCTTTTCTCAACTCGTAACACTTACATGAAAATATTGCTGAGTGTTTTTCCCTTTCAGCTCGTAAAATAAAATAAAATGGGGGGTCCACTTTCCAGGTCTTTTCTAACCCTTTAAAAGTGAAAAGATAACTGAGCCCTTCTTGTTTTGAACTCATTAACGGATGCGAAATTTCGTGTGCCCACTACAAGTTTACCCCTTTTTCGAGTTGAGATGCACTATTTATGAAAAAGGTACTACTTGACTAAAATAGTCAAGCGGTTCTCTCAATTATCTTTTTCTACCTTTTCGGGCTCGAGAGACATAAATGTACAAAATGGGACCATGTGGAGTTTTTTTTTCCGTGTCTTTTTCAAACTCTCTAAACATGAAAAAGATACTGAGTTACACCTTTCTCGGACTTGTTGAACTATTAAACGACATCAGATTCATCACCATGATGAACATGATCTTCTCCTTCCTAGGTGTTATAGACATATTTGGGCACTGCAACCCAAATCTCATATGTCCATAAACCAAGGGCTTCTAAGCCCCTAAAAGTGTTGTTACACGCCCTAAAGGAACAATGTTAGCTGACTACATCACCTCCCAGAAGTTCTCCCTGAAAAACTACTCAGAACTAGTCAAAACTGGACCATACAAACTGCTCAGTGCTAAGGGTGTGATGCATCTCACCTACTACATGCAGAAGGTGCGATGCATACTGAAAATACCTTTTGTAGGGTGCGATGAGAGAGAGCAGACAAATGGTAGAGGCAGTTGGCTAGGTGGAAACCCAGAGAATCGTCTAGAAACTGCTCATTTGACACTTGCCTCTTTGAATTCGCCCAGGGATGAGTAAGAGATCATGAAATCTCCAAGTGGAACCAAGGAATATCAGAGAAATGACACTAATAAAAAAACTAGAAGATGAATCACCCACCTGCAAACATCTATATATGTATCTCTCATCCTAGAGATCCAGAGGCTGGAATTTTGTATCTTGTAGGGAAGTGTTGTTGGTTTCTCTATGGAATATCATAGTGTTGGGTGATCTAGCTTTTCATGAGGTGAAGAGGGCTTTCATGCTGGGAGGATGGCACTGGGTCAGATCAATGGGTTGTAATCCTCTCTTCTACTACTTATATCAATAAATCTATTTGAGTTTTCCTCCATATTCTTGTATATCTCTGAATCTTGTATTGATATATGCATTTGTATGGTTAATATATATTTGATTCTATATTGTTTATGATTATAGATCTCTATGCTTTGATGGTATTATGCTGCTTTGACTCTACAGGTGTTCTTTGAAGCAGGACAAGTGAAGGAGGAGTGGCAAAGATCTGTCAAAGGGGAGAGGAAACAAGCAAGGAGCCAAGCGAAAGATTGAGGTTTGTACTCTCTGCTTCTCTCTCATATATTTCTCAGAAAGGAAAACACAAGTGACTTTAGTTTGTTTGTTTCTAAGATAGCTACTCGTCTTAGTGGGACTAGAAGCTCTGAATGGACATTAGTTTTCCCAATAACAAAGTGGCAACTCCACTAGGGAGCGAATAGCTTGTTTGCTTGTTTCTAGTTTGTTTGCTTTATAAACTACAGATGGAGCCTGAAGTTAAGCCAACTAGCCTTCGAACTGCTTTTGCTATGCAACTGCAAAGTAGATAAACGCTGCTTTAGTCAATCTCCAAGTTAGTTTATGAATTAAACATATGACTTGTAAGCATCCTAAGTGCCCTGGTGGTAGCTCAAGTAACCTCATTAGATCAGCCCCTATGTTTTGTGTTTACTAACTATCATTAGCTCAACCTAAATCCCTAAACTAAGCTGCAAACTGTGAGCAAAAACCAAACCTAGTCTCATTCGTGGACCATCACACTATCTCTCATTGTCATTCTGGATACATCGCACCTCCCGTGTGTTGCAGGTGAGATGCATCCTTGTTTCGCTATGTTACAGGTGCGATGAGTAGGTAAGACTATTTCTGCCTCCAGATTTTGGTTTTCTCTTCATTTTTTTCAGCTTTATTCAGGATTTTTGCTATCTGTGATTAGTATACCACTATTGAAACTCCCTTCCTTTGCATTATTTAGCCTCCATTGTATAAATAATTGTGAATTTTTTATGTATTTTTCGTCATTTACAGTTCCCCTTTGCAAACAGTAGCTTAATCGAACTTCCATCTTTTGATTTGGAAGTGTTGCAAGTGTCATTTTCAGGCAAAGAAAAGAATCTTCCTCTTTTTGATGGTTGATTACACTTTTTCCATTGTATTTGATTTGAAATAATATTATTTCAAGTGTCGAAAGCAGTTTTCAAGTCGAAATTGAAAGTGTCACTCTTAGTCTTCCTTTCATTTTTCAAATTCGAAATTGCAAAGTGCCATTTTAGCCTTCCTTTCGTTTTTTGAATTCAAAATCACAAAGTGGTATTCCTTTTGTTTTTTGAATTCGAAATCGCAAACTGTCGTCTTAGTCTTCCTTTCATTTTTTGAATTCGAAATCACAAAGTTTCATCTTAGTCTTCCTTTCGTTTTTGTAAAGAAAGTTGTTAGTACTGTCGCTTTGAAAGAAAAATAGTTCAGATCTGTACTTAGCATTCTTTTTGTCATTCACACATTAAGAAAGTGGAAAACAAATACATGCATGTGCATGTGCATTTAGACTGCTTGTGGAAATTGATTTAGAATAGTGCATCTAAGTGTGTGCTCTCTTCTCTATGTTGAAAGAATCTTTCTTCTCTTTCATTAGTAGCTAGGATTTTCATTGCCAAAAGAGAAATAAACGATTGTTTATCATCTTAGATTGCATATTTAGGAATTGTATATCTACATCATGCAGTGAACCTTAAAGGCAAAATTCTTAAGAAATATCAACTATAAAATAAATTTCAATAAACATAGAAACACTTTGGAACCTAACACACAACATTTAGAAGTCTAGGCTAGAGACACATTATGGCGTCATAAAGCTTGGTAACTATCACTTTCATCGTAGGTTTGGTGATTCCTCCTATTTGAGACGACGAGTGCTAGTATGGACTTGTTCTTCCACGTACCATTGAGTATATATTGGGAGACCACAATAGGCTACATCCTTTATCCTTAGGAATCTGTGTCTGCCACCCTATCGATTGCAATGCACTGAACACAACATTTGGGAAGACTGACTACCATACCATAAAAAGTATTCTGCATTTTTGCAATTGGTTTGGTAATCCCTCTGTCTAGATTTCCAGAGTAGTCACTTTCGTTCCTTTTCAGACTCCTTAAAAGAAAAGGTCCATCTGAGCACTTGTCACTT
>APFE031665137.1:923-19539 GCA_000404065.3 Pinus taeda
TCCTAATTGTTTTAGGTCTCTAGGACTCCTAGTTAGGTGTCATTTGCATTTAGTAGTTTGTTTTATGGTTAGAATAGGTGTCACTGATGGCAAATTCGAATTCTCTTGTTGATGGATGATGGAATCCTATTTGTAAATGCTTTATATAGAGCATGAGGTCAAATTAGCAAAGGGTTGGAGACTTTTTGGCTCAGCTGCTGCTTTATGCTATGAACTATAATCAGTAATGCAGAGAGGTTTTCTTGGACAGATCTGAGTTCTCATGGAGTTAATCCTTTCTTGATATATATTTTATTTTGATAACTTGCAGTAGATCTTATTGTTAATACTCAGAATTCATAATCTTATGCTCTGACTTCCTTTAACAATAAGATGACTGTGTTTTATATTTGAACCACCAGCACTAGGTTACATTGTTATTGTTCAGAATTCACAACCATGTGCTCTGATTTCTTTTAATGATGGAATGATTGTGTTGAGCAATTGATCTCATTGCTATTACTCAGAATTCATAATCTTATGCTCTGACTTCCTTTAGTAATGAGATGAATGTGTCTTTCCATAATCTTGTGAGTAAATCACCTTTGAACTATCAGCAGTAGATTTCATTACTATTACTCAGAATTCATAATCCTATGCTCTGACTTCCTTTAGTAATGGAATTATTGTGATGAACTATTTCCTTAAGTGGATTATCTTTGTTTGAAAACCCTATTTGCTTAGCTTTTCTGTTCGCCTTGCCACTTGAATTTATGACTGTTGAACTCCATAGCCCAATGGTAGCAGCCTTATCTTTTCAACCTACAAACCACAAACCCAGAAGAGTTAGCCATCTATATTATCATAAATCAATATCATTAATCCTTTGAGAGAGCCCTCTCAGGCTAAGGAGGCTAATCCTTAGTCAAAAGATTGGTCTGAAATAGTTACACAGAGTCTACTTGATCAGCAGCCCTTCAGTGCTTGATTTTGTGATAACACGATCAATCTGATAAGGCATAGAATTCTACGCATACCACCCCTACCCACACCACTGCTAGTTTCACCGTCTTCACCCCCGTCTTCGCCCATACCACCTCCGCCACCACCATGAAGCAGGGTGGCAAGCGCGATAAAGCTACCAATGTTCAAGGGAGTAGGGAATGAAGATCCAGACCAGTTTTGGTTCATGATAAAAGCTGTATGGGAAGCATAGGGAGTCATGGATGACAATATAAAGAAGGAAACATTAGTTAGAGCTTTACAGGATCATGCGCTGACCTGGTACATTAAGCATTCCAATGACAATCCAAATGTGGGGATCATGGATATCCAAGCTATGCTAAATAGAGAATTTAGCAGGCCAAATTCAAAGGCACAATCAATTATTGGGTTCAAGGAAATCACAATGCTATTAGTTGAGACCCCCTAGGAGTTGGATCAGAGATTGAAGTGCACAATTCGCGATGCTAACATGACGTTAACAGATGGGCAACATCGCGAATCGTTTGTAGCATCGTTAACGCCGCATCTATGGAACGCGTTGTCACAACAGAGGCTAACCACTCAGGCCAAGGCCTTGGAGGTTGCACTAGTCCTGATCTTCGATAAGGTCCTGAAAGACTCTTTCTTCCCCTCAATGCTCCACTGCACCGCGGCAGACAAAGCGATTGCACGAGACCTTGATGCAAGATCCCAACCTGGGAATTTAGAAAATTCACATGCAGTTGAAAAACTTGTGCCTTGAGATGCAAAGTTTGAAACAAGATAGTATAACCTACCCAGAGATGCGCGATGAGGTATGGTGCGTAAAATGCAAGGGCTAGGGGCATGACAGGGACCACTGCTTGATGTTGGCATATTACCTTGCGGGAGGAGGTCCAATGCTATTAAGACTGGAGGCACAAGCAGGACCGAACGCAGTGCCTGCACTATGGCACGTGATTTGTCAGATAGGAGGAAAGCATTCTACAAATAACTGCCATCTATTACAAAAGTATACGCAGAATTCACATCAGTTGTTCTATAATTTCTGTAGATCAGTGGAACATGATGAGCGAACTTGTAGAAGTTATGAGTTGATGATGGATCGAACTCCTACCTACAGAGTTCAGGCCGAGGCACAACCCCTTGATCAAAACGCAGGAATGGCATGCACTAGATTTAAGGGGCGTGGACGAGGCCGAGATGGAGGAGGATGAGGAAGAGGTCATAGACAACTGATATGTTACAATTACGAAGGGCCAGGGCATTATGCCCGTGATTGTATGAATCCAACGAGACCATCATGCTTGTATTGTATCTTGTTTGATCATGAGATGGAGGATTGTCCCACACTGATAGTGAGGTTGCACGATAAAGGAGCACTCCAGCCTCCCCAACTCAGAACCTAGAAATGATGAGGTCTGAGATGCGCAAGGAATACCCTAATGTAAATATTGTGCTCCGGAGTGGAACTACAACAGGGGATGACAAAGGCAAGCAGCCTGAAGAAATTACTTGGGTTCGCAATGCTCAAACAAAGGAACTAGAGTTTGATTTGGAGCGTGCTAAGGAGACCTTCACGAAAGCTAAAAGGAGCTTCGTTGATGCCTCCACTTCAAGAAGTAAAGATAGGATGGAGCTGGAAATTGACCCATCAATGCTCACTACATTCTTGGAGACATGCATGAAGCTGTTGCGCGACAGCAAGGTTGTAAAGGGGCTACAAGAACTCATAACTAGATGCGCTAGGACCGCGCGTAATCCAAAAGCTCGGGAAGCACACGACGCAAACAGGAAGGGAGATGAGATTGACCATGCAGATTGAGGAATATGAGATGGACCAAGTTTTTCTAAATCTAGGATCAAACACGAACATCCTACCAAAGCAGATATGGGAGCGCATGGGCAGGCCTGCACTGCAATGGTCTCCTATCCAATTGCAAATGGTGAACCAACAAAATATCCTATCTATGGGGATATTGCAGGGAATCACAGTAGATACTGAAGGAGAAAACATGCTAACAAATTTCAAAGTGATAGAGATTGTTGATGATAGCAATCCCTACCCTACACTATTGGGAATAGATTGGGCCACTGACATGAATGGAGTGATAAATCTAAAGAAGCGCAAGATGATTTTTGAGAAAAAGTCTCTGCATGTAGTGTCACCCTTAGACCCTGCAAAAGGATTGTGCTACATGGAGCCAGTGCATGACTACTACAGCGACGATGATCTGGACTACATCTACAAGATAACTGCATGGGAGCAAGACTAGGTAAATCCAACCGTGGATGGCCAAATATCATGGGAGCATGAAAGCTCCTTTACATCAGATTCTAATGAGAAGATAGAACGATGGCAGAACCTGTTACACGAGGTAACCATGCTCAACTGCAACATGATGACAAGATCATTTCACTGCGTAGCAACAGAGGTAAGAGATTTGCCTACGTATGACAAGTTAAGCGAGGTGGATGACTTCTTGAATAGATTTTAAAGAGAAGTGTCAGAACAGCAACGCCTTGATGCTCTGAAATGGGTACTGTGAGCTACGCCTAAAAGGTGGTGAGGGACACATCAAAGAATTTTTTAGGACTGGCACGAATGCAGAAGGATGATGCGCATGCGGTTTGGGGAGCCTCAGATGCAGTTAAAAGACAAGTATGATGGACGGGATGATCCACATGCACACCTCGAAAAATGGACAAAGGTCTATGGGGAAGAGCCACAACCTGAGTGGGTGCACTTGTTCTGTCATATCCAGTGTATTATACCCATGAATTGGTATATAGAGATGGAGCTCTGCCATGGTACGAACGAATGGGTTATCTTGCACGAAGGATTCCTGCTAACCTTCATGTTTGACGATCATTGGTGGGATACTCTTGATGATGCACTACAAGTAGTAAAAGAAACTATCTTTAAAATACCCTAAGAGCCAATGGAAGTGCTTCAGCCTGAATGGGTAGCCCAGCTGAGCTGCGCGCTAGAGTGTTACAATGTAAATATTGAAGAACACAATGAAGATTCGCGAAAAGTTAACATTCCAGAAACTAAAGGCTATCACGAGGTTCAAGGGCCACTGATTGAAGACCCTAACATAATCATGTTGGTAAAGACAAAGCAGGTAAACATTGGTACGAAGGCCGAATTGAAGTATGCAACACTCAATGACTACTGGGATGATGCGATGGAGGATAAGGTTGCTGAGTTACTCCACGAGTACCAAGACTTATTCCCGACCAAGATCACGGACTTAAAGGGGATCGTTGGCAATTTGGAGATGATGAATATCACCCTAAAACCTAATGCGAAGCTGGTTAAGAAGAGGCCTTATCGCTTGAATCTGAAGTACAAGGAAAAGGTTCATGTAGAACTAGACGAAATGCTCGCAGTTGGAATCATTGAGCCAGTGGAAGAATCAATTGGGTAAGCCCTATGGTAGTGCACGAGAAGAAGCAGAAGCATGAGATAAGAATATGCGTGTACCTCAAGAATTGAATGATTCCTGTGTGCATGACCCATTCCGGACTCCATTCAGAGATGAGGTATTGGAAAATGTCGACGGGCAAGAAGCATATTCTTTTGCTGATGGGTTCTCATGGTACCACAAGATCAAAATCGCGCGAGAAGAAAGGAGCAAGACCACCTTCACAACTAAGTGGGGTTGCTTTCAATACACCATTATGCCATTTGGGTTAAAGAATGTGCCAACCATCTTTTCATGCATAGTTGTTGCAGCATTCAAATAATATATCCATAAGTTCCTAGAGGTCTATCTAGATGATTGGACTATATTTGGATTGGTTAATCACCATGTAGCAAGCTTAAGCTTGATGTGGATACTTGCCGATGACACCAAATCACGTTGAACCTCAAAAAGTGTACATTCATCATTTCCTTTGGGAACTTGTTGGGACATGTGGTCTACAAATAGGGACTAATGGTAGACCTCGTGAAGAATGCAGTAATTCTAAATTTGGAAGCACTGCGAAGTGTGAAATAGTTGCGCACTACCCTGGGACATACGGGGTACTACAAGAAGTTCATCAAAAACTATACCCAACTCACCACGCCATTGGAAAAATTGTTGAAAAAGGATGTCATGTTCTACTAGAATGATGATTGCATGAAGAGCCTGGATGTACTAAAAGAGAAATTGGCCTCCACCCCAATCCTGGTCTTCCCCAAATGGGATGTGGAGCTTCATGTCCATGTTAACGCATCATGTATAGCACTGGGAGTGGCGCTAACACAAGAGGGTGGAGAGGGCTTGGATCACCCTATCACATTCGCAAGTCATAGGTTGTCTAAAGTATAAAAGAACTATTCCACAACTGAATGTGAGGGGTTGGCTATACACGCTCCAAAAATATCGGCACTATTTGCTAGGGGGACATTTCAAGATGTATACAGACCATTCCAGACTAAAATACTTGGTCAACAAGCCTATGTTGGGGGGGCGCATATGCAGGTGACTCTTATTGTTCCAAGAATACGACTTTGAGGTCGTGGTGAAGCCTAGACGCCTAAATGTGGGACCAGATCATTTATCCCGTATTGAAACGGGAGAGGAACCTACTAGTTTGGAGGAAGGATTACCTAACGCACAAATCTTTTCTATGTGCATAGCGGACAAACACTTTGAAGATATAATCCACTTTCTCACAACGGGGACTACACCGAAGGAATACTCCATCCAGTAGAAGAAGGAACTTGTGGTGCCCACGACTAATTTTTCTATCATTGCGGGGCACCTATACAAAGTGGGCAATGACGAGATACTATGAAGGTACATACCTAAATTTGAATGAAGTTATATCCTCACAGAATCGCATGGGGGAGCTGCAGGAGGACATTATACAAGACGAGCTACCGCGCAAATGATTCTCCGCGCAGGGTTGTGGTGGCCAACCCTTCATCAAGATTCAAAAGCACATTGTAAGGCCTTTGATATATGTCAAAGGACAAGTAAACCATCGCAGAGGAACGAGATGCCTTTGAATCCACAAATGATGTTGCAACCCTTTGAAAAGTGGGCAATCGACTTTGTAGGACCTATCAAACCTCAGGGAAAAATGGGCGTGCGATACATTATCACCGTGACAGAGTACCTGACTCATTGGGTGGAAGCACGGTTGGTCAAATACTACATGGCTGCCACACCTGCGAAGTTTTTGTTTGAACACGTGTTGACTCGATTTAGCTGTCCGAAAATCTTAATGAGTGATCGCAACACACATTTCCTGAATGAAACCATCAGCGCACTAACAGAAGATTTCCAAGTGCATCATCAGAAAATCACACTGTATCACCCACAAGCCAATGGGACAGTGGAAGCACTCAACAAAATACTGGAGACTGCGCTAACCAAAGTATGTAACGCACAGTGGAGCAATTTGGACTGATGCGTACCTACAGTACTATGGGCTTATAGGACAATGTGCAAGAAACTAACGAGACAGACACCTTTCCGGTTGGTTTATGGCATGGAAGCTGTCATGCCAATGGAGTATATTGTACCTAGTTTGCACATAGCAGCACTCACAGGTATGACGGATCGTGAAGCCCTCGAAGAAAGGATTGCATAGTTGGAATAACTTGAGGAGGAATGGTTCCTGGCTGGCTTTCATCAGCAAGTGCAAAAGCAGAGTGAGAAGGCCTGGCACAATCGCCATATTAAGTTGCACACCTTAAGGTAAATGATTTAGTGCTACTGTATGACAGTAATTTTGATAAATTCCTGGGAAAATTCAGAATGCATTGGCTGGGACCATACATTTTTAAGGAGGTCACAGACAGAGGCGCAGTACATCTAGTCAAACTAAATGGAGAAACTTTTCCAGGCAAAGTGAATGGCAGTCAATTTAAGCCCTATACGGGTGTCTCGGCTATCTGACTAGTCATCAAAAACACAATCTTTGCACTCTAAGGATCTGGACGAAGGCGTGGGACTATAAAAAAATGCAAGGGACATAGGCACAAATGCAAAAAAGTAGTTATGAAATCGCGGGCTTGGAACAATGGATACAACAGATCCAGCAGGTAGCAACTCAGTGCGCTACCAACCTTGCAGCAATTCAAGCAGAGTTGGAAGGACTTCGTATGAAGATCTTCGTGCTGATAGAATGACTCGAGGGCAAGTCACGATGTTTGTGTTGGGGGCCTATTGGCTATGGAATCCCCCAAGGCATGTTTTAGGGCTTAAAGCCGAAGTCTTGACCAAATCCTTTTGTAAAAGCTCCATGAATTACGAGCGCGGAGCGCGAAATTATAATAGAGTCACAGGGTTGTCCACTCTAGTTTTTGTAATGTAATGTGGGCTAGATAAACCTACCCATGGTCTACGGACCATGGGATTGTATAAATAGAGCAAGGCTCTAAGTGTATAAAATAACTATTAGAATGGAAGAATGATAAGTCTAAGTGATTGAGTCGAAGTGTAAAAGGTGTCTTTGGGTCGTAGGGTAGGAGAAGACTTTGCAACTGAGTGCGTAGAGGTCTAGTAGTCCACAGCTAAGTGCGCAAGGCAGGTCAAGTCTGTAACCATTGGAAGAATCAATAAAGAGAAGTTACCATATTTCATTGTATGATTGGGTATAATTTGCAAGTATATTGTTTAATTACTATGTGAACTCATATGATTGTTTTGTGTAAATAAATATAACGTAAGACATCCAAGTAATTAACTGGTATAAGTAAAATCTCGGGTAATAGCGAAGATCGCTGCCCTAGTAGCACGGAAGCTCTGCAACCCCTAGTTAGGGCTACATGTAGGTAGCCTATCAAGGTGTGAGGAATAGGGAAGTGCACGCAAGGACGAAGAGGAAGACTAGTTGAACCTCTCAAATATCTGAAGGGTGTGGAAATCTAGTTCCAACACCCTCCCATACTACTTCGAGTGAGACCTCAATCCATGCTCTGCAGACTATTGCCGAAAGGGCCTGTAGTACAGGGATTTGTTTGGCTAATTAACTCTGAACCTGGGTCAGGCCCCAACAAGCCAACAACTTATGTGAGTATTTTTTGTTTGATGTCTTTGAACGCTTTCTATCATTTACGTGTATTCTAGTTTGTCATAGCTCTATTTCAATTTTCATTGCTATCTCACTACTATTGCTTGAATAAAATTGTTTTGCACAGACGTTCGCCCAATCGGCGAACTGCCTCACCCACTTGCATGTTTATATGTTTGTTGAATCTTTCATCCATGTTTTAC
Organism: Pinus taeda; assembly: GCA_000404065.3. Lineage (NCBI taxonomy): Eukaryota > Viridiplantae > Streptophyta > Pinopsida > Pinales > Pinaceae > Pinus > Pinus taeda. Next base: position 9,107 of record APFE031665137.1, read on the forward strand.
ATGCACTGTCGATCACTTTTTCTATCACTTAGTGTCGCCATGCATTTACTGACTTACTTGCTTTCAATCGCCCATCGATGCGTCAAGCCAACCTTGGCCTGAGCTCTACCTTCACCAAGGCTATATTACGTAATCTGGGAAAGGAAGGCTTACCTTCCTTTCCAGATTTGTTCATTCATGCCCGACTCTGGCCTCTAGGACTATTTTGTGCATTTCTGGAGGACAGTGGCTTCTTAGCCCAAGAAATTACGCAGATATGTCCTTAGGCCAACAGTCCTTCGCAACTAGAATTGTGGATTGCGCAATCCCAATAGTCAGCAGCTAGACTGGACTATGCATTGCGTAGTTCCACTAGTTATCTAGTCTCCCAGCAACCCAGAATGTGCCTTGAGTAGTCCTGGCAGTCGGTCTCCTGACCTCCCAGCCGAAATTACGCAACCTTCATGATCATTGACCCAGGTATGTTGCAAGTTAGTTCTCAAGTTCATTTTGGTTTTCGACTGAAACATTGCTTACTATTAGTGTTTCCATGTCTCTAGGTATCACAGTTGTTCATCTACCTCTCAGCAGTACAGGTACAATGGTTTCCAGGAGAGCAGAGACGAGGACACCGTTCAGAGCATGCTTGGGGATGCAGTCAATCAAGTGTCTATGAGCTTGCCTACTCACGAAGACATCAAGTTATTCGTAGAAAAGGACATCAAGTGTCAGCATCAAATGAGTAGCATCATGAACAACAGCTGAAGGCAGCATACTAAATGTATTGAATGCAAGAGGAGGGTCGTTGACAACACAGTGACAGAACAAGGTTGCAAGCTCAAGGAGGTCCATTGATGATGAAAGCAACTTTGGAGACTCCATCTATCGAGTGACAGTGCGACATGAAGATCACACGAAGGTAGAAGATGTAACAAATAAGGAGTTGCATGTGTTGAAGCAACAACTTAGGAAGAACATGAAGCTGCATAGATAGACGAATGAGTTGAAGTAGGATTAGGAACAGTAGTGGGTGCAACGTGCACTCACGGTTGAAACTGCGCCTAGAAAAGTTAAAGATCCATCCCAGTAGCTAACACAAACTAGACATGGCAAGCAGTGTGGTTGATCTCATGTAAGGGATTCAACAACATGCATGTCATTGTGCACACGCATGAAATCCAGCCCATTCAACACACTCACCAAGGCAAAGACAAGAAGCAAGTCCAACTGGAGCCGAACGGGTGCTTCAGCAAGTTGATGCGCATGACCACAGGAACACATTTGAATATCAGCATAGACACTATGCATCAGTGTGCTACCAGTTTAGCTACACCCAGGAAGACCATGCACATGATAGTAGACGAGTTGGATGAAGGGGCCGAACCAATGCACTGGCTGCAATGGAAGCAAGAGTTTTCTTCAGTAAGATGTCACCATGAGGTGCATGCACACCATCACAGATGACCAAGCTTGTCATCAGCTCACCAGCTTCACCATCACAAGCTTGTCAAAGAGTTGGTCTCACCACAACGGATCAAGTGCCAATGATGTCTTGCAAGGCTTTCTCAAGCCATGTTGTCTCACATGGGTACATGTGCATTGGAATGTTGAGTCATGTCAAGTGTAAGTCAAGTGTCAACAGTTGGATTTAATAATCATAGAGTAGGTGAAGGGTCATGAGGGTAGTTGAAATGTCACAAGGGGGAATTTCAAGGGTCACCCCACTATTTGCTATAAATCATCCCTCATAACTCATTGTAGAGGATGTTGGTCAGCCAAGATCCTAATAAGACTATTTTGAAGAAGGCTTGGATAGTATTGTAACGCGCCTTGGCTTCTCCACTGCATGAAGCTAGTACATCTCTTTGAAGGAGCAGGAGGATGTGGATGTAATGTTCCACTGTTGGGGCTAGAAGTTTTACATGGATGTATTGTATGACTGTGACTTACACTTCTTTATATAATAAGAGCCAACACATTTTCATGCATATGTTGTTATTGTAGTTGGACTACTCCAGTTGCTTTAATGATATGTGTTGTTTAACTTACGTACTCAATTATATGAATCTTGTTGTTAATGTGTTGCATATGTTGTTAATGTTATCAACGTGCATGTCGACTGCTCTATCAGACATCATACAGACCTTTCACTTGAACCTTGATATAACAATTGTCACACTCGTCTCGGACTAATTCGTGAGTGTTTTATGTGTTATCTTACCTTGTATGATGTGACGATCACATCCAACTGGACTGCTCCACCAGAAGCTATGCATGTCCTTTGTGTTGTGTGTTCCTAGTTGAGTTGGGACTGATCCCTTTCAACCTCGAACTCACCTTCACTCCCTTCCCCCTTCTAAGTGTTGGAACCTCTCATACACCTTCCTTGACTCACTGCATCAGTCACACCCTTGCTTCTGAAAAAGTTATTCTACTTGCCTCTGTGAGACACCACTGTCAAGGCATTACCTCACAAGCCACTGCTGGGACTCCTACACCAAATGATTTGAGGTCTAATTGAGACTTATTACCGGGGAGATCCCCTTGACATGTTGGCAGGTCCAGCACTGTCAACAGTAGGAGAAACTCTTCAATATAAATTTGAATCTAATAATTTCCTAAGGAAATTTTCAACTCGTAATTAAAGAAAATAATATGATTCCCTTGATGTCCCTTGAAGTTTTCTCTATCTAAATTTGAATCTAAGAATTTCCCAAGGAAATTTCTAACGCGTAAAATTAAAGAAAATAATATGATTCCCTTGATGTCCCTTGAGGTTTTCTCTATGGAATACAAAGAGTTGGGGGTTAATCATATTAACAATCTTAAATTTATATACATTGAAGGCTATTGAGCTAAAATATTAAAAATTAGATGGTTTGTCCTCGTCCATCACATACACAAGATCTTCAATTTAACAGTCAAGTAGGGTTTCAATTTAGTTCAAAGACTCATTGTACCTACTTTTAAAAGTGGGAATAAAATAAATCCCTCTAGCTATAGTACCAATATTATTATTGACATTTCAGCCAAGCCATACATAATTATTTTATAAAATGATATTACCATATAGATAGAAAGCCATGAAAAATGAGTTAAAAGCTAGGTAATATTTAGTAGCTATCATTTAGCTATGAATCACCCTATTACACTAAAAATCATGGTAAGAGTTCCAAAATACTAAAATCATCTTTTTAGTTTAAAAAATATTTTAGAATAGTTTACAAGAAAAATATCTAGAATAAGTTGCAATAGTTAAAAGTACATTTTGAGTTGAGGGATATTGTAACAATGTTGTATAAGAAAATTATTACCAATTTTTGGAAAGCTAAAGGATTGTTGAAGGAAATTAACTGAAATGTAGGAGTTACGAAAGGTTATCTCCTATCCCTAACCCTTTTTGGCATGTACATTGATAATTATAAGGCTTTTTAGGAGAAGCATAATGTATTATTCCAATTCTCATTGGTAAAGTTCTTCATATTTTCATTGACAATATTATTATTAGGGTGAGTAGTTACTATGACCTTGCTAATCAACAATACTTCTCAAGGATATTTACTACATGGAAGTTATACCTATTATTTCTTATAAAACAAAATTTACAATAATTAAAACCAAAAACATCACCTACAATACTTTCAAGCATGTTGACAATAACTTAGAAGAAGTGTATTCGTACAAATATCTTAGAATTGAAATTTATCATAAGCTCAATTGGAACAAAATCGTTAAGAAAATGATATATAGATGGTGGAAATGTTATTTTGGGATAACAACAATTGTAAATCAATTGGCCTTTGGATATTAGATAATGAAAATGAATGTTTATTACTCTCATTTCTATGGTTATTTTAGATGGATGTGAAGTTTGGGGATGTAGTATCTCTAGAGAATCATAGAGAAAAATAAAGTAGACCCAATAGAATTTTATAACTTATAATACAAAATTTAAAGCTAATACATCCTATCCTATCCTCTTAATAAAAGAAAGGCATTCTCTTAATAGCATAATTGTGAGTAGGTACCTAATGTATGAAAACATGTTAAACATAATGGAAGATGAGAGACTTTCCAAAATTGCTTTCAAACTCTATCCAAAAGCACATTCAACTCAAGCAAGGATGAAAAACAATGCCTAATCTTAAATTGTATCCAAAATCACATTCAACTCAAGGTAACTTCATAGAAATGACAATAATTGTAAATCAATTGGCCTTTGGATATGAGATAATGAAAATTCATGTTTAATACTCTTATTTCTCTTGTTATTTAGATGGATATGGCGTTTGGGGATGTAGTATCTCTAGAGAATCATGGAGAAAAATAAAGTAGACCCAATAGAATTTTATAACTTGTAATATAAAATAAAAAGCTAATACATCCTATCCTATCCTCTTAATAAAAGAAAGTCATTCCCCTAAGAGAATAATTGTGACTATGTACCTAATGTATAAAAACATGTTAAACAAAATGGAAGATGAGAGACTTTCCAAAACTGCTTTCAAACTCTACCCAAAACCACACTCAACTCAAGCAAGGATGGAAAAAAAATGCCCAATCTTAAACTCTATCCAAAACCACATTTAACATAAGGTAACTTCATAGAAATGGTTGCGACTATTCCACCTTGTAGAACCAATATTTCATAAATGACAAAGGGTCAACATGTCTTTGGAGACTTGAACTCATGCTACTTGGGACACAAATAGTGAACCATACCGCTTGAGCTAAGTTCCTTTCACTGAAAATAAGGAGAATATTAAAAATATTGTTACATCATAATTTAAGGAGAAAATTTTATGCAATAAAGATTTAGATGGACAATGAAAATTAAGATATTATAAAGAAGCATTGAACCCTAATCTAGATGATCAAAATGACATAGAGGAAAAGTATTTGTCATTTTTGTAAAGTAAGATGTTGGTATAAGAATAACATTAAAAATATTATTACATCTAAATTTAAGGAAAAAAAATTATACAATAAATATATATCTATATATATAACCATCAACCATTATTAAAAAATTCAAAATAACATTAAAATATAAAAATTATCTTTATTACCCTAAAACAATAAAAATAACAAAACTAAAAACTGTTATAAATATACTCATTGTAAGATTAAACATATCACATAAGAATTAAACCAAATGAAAACATTTCTCCCATCACTTTCGAATATATCCCATTACATACACAAACATATATATTTGAATAATAAAAAAAAATCAATATTACATAATTATTTTTTATTTTTTAAATTCATTAATATAATTGCCCTATGAACAGAAAAAATATCTATGCATCATAAAAAGAAGAGGAATACATTTATAAGTGAGCAAATTCAACAATTTGTTTTAAAATTTTAAACTATTTTGAAAACACCCAAATAATCTCTTATAAAAAAACAACGATGAAGTCATGGTTGAAATTTTGTCTTCTTTAAAAGGATGGATTCACCAGCAAAGTTTAGATCGTCCATTACTCTGCTGAGGCCAAATGAAAGGCCATTTTAAAATTACATTTAGTAAAATTGAAAGATAATCACCATACATCATAATTATTCCATATATTAATAAATGGATAAAGTATTTTATTAGAGTTCATCAAGATCAGTCTCTTTTAGAAAGGTCAACAGCATTTTGTAATATAGATCAAAACTTTATACAAATAGATTTATTACTAATTCATAATTTGATGATGATGATGGTGGTCCACTTAGACCAAACATTGATCTATGGGACCTAAAGAAACAAATTATTTATTTTGATTTATGATTTTATTCCTATACTCAAAAAGCTTGGAGAGAAAGCTCACTATAATTTTGACATTATAAAAGACTAGAATATCAGTAAATTAATATTAAATTAATTTAATTTAATTTTTTATTTCAAAATAATTTTAATTATTCAAGCTTATTTTTTTTAATTTGAAATAATGTTTAAATAATAAAAAAATATTTATAACTAAAATGGTAGTCATTTTTTTCCTTTATTATAATTAAAAAAATTCATTACTTTTTGCAAAATTGTCACCACGGAAAACAATTTGAATAAGAAAAAATATTCTACATAGTATCTGTGTATTTTGAACACATTTAAAAAAACGGTTTTTGTTTTTATCTTATTCTCCTTATTTCTATTTTGAAATTTGATTAGATATATTAATAATATTTATTTTTATTTTAAATTCAATGTAAAGATATTTAGATATTTTAAAACAACCGCTTAAATTTTTAGTTTTTTATTTAGTTGTTGAAATATATAGATAATGATGATGGTTAAAATCCACCCAAAATCAAATTTTAATTGTGATTTAAAAAATATATATTTTTAAATAAAATTAAGTAATACTAATTTTAATAATTTAATTTAATTTTTACTGTTTTTATCCACTTATTACAACCAAAAATAAATAAATAAAAATTAAACAATTTATAAAACCATTTTGGTAATAAATTCCTTTCAAATACAAATATTTGTTGTAATATGTTTTTTAACTTGTTTGATGTTATTTCGCATGTCTAAGTTAGCAAATGGTTATTTATCTTATTCTTTTATTATACCTGGGGTATGTATGGTTTTAGTCATTCAGTTTTGTTTTGATTTGAATGTTTATTAGTTTGTCTTTGACCAAAATTTTGTGTCATTTATTTATAGCTTAACATTGGGAATTCATTTTTTCTTTTTATTTAAATTTATTTATTTGTAAAGTAATTAGTGGAGGTCTAGTTATTTATCTTATTCTTTTATTATACCTAGGGCATGTATGGTGTTAGTCATCCTGTTTTGCTTTGAATACTTATTAGTTTGTCTTTGACCAAATCATTGTTCTAATAATTACTAATTTTTTATTTTTTGCTTTATTTCCTAAAGCGGCAAGCACTAGCTACTATGTAGCCCTTATTTAATTTATAAAATAGAAATACCTTTTTTAATAAATTATTATAATATTATTTTTATATTGGATAGATATTTTTTTATTAAAAATTAGTAAGATACTTTTTAAATTATTAATTTTAATTTTATAATTAGAATATACAGTGAAAGGTCAAAATATTTAAAATAAAAAATTTTTATTATTATTTTTGCCATTACCAAATTTATATAATTATGATTTATAAATATATTTATCTTTACCTCAGTGTAGAGAGTTTACACTGAAAATAATGGAAATTTTCATAAGATTATGATAAAATTTGGCAGAAATTTTCAAAAACCTTGATTATAGCTGATAAACTTCAAGATTTTAGGTGTCCCAAATTTTTGATGGTGTTAAATCTATTTCCACCATAAAATATGATTCAAACACTCCAACATTCTAATTTTTTGAATTTTTATTTACCAAATTCAAACCATAAATTTACCCTCAGGTGCCAATTTGTAACATCAAAGTCTTTTCACATCTAACCAATAATAAATTGTATTATAATTTATGAAACAATTTATGGATGTGTGATGTTTTAGGGGGCCGGGCTGCTCAAGAAGCTGAATATTCTCATAATACAATCTGGCCATGGCCCATACCTGCCAGGGTGTGTAAACCAACCTCCCTGACCAGCGAGGGTGTGTAAACCAACCTCCCTGACCGTTACAACATACACTCGCGAGTGTAAATGGATGTGTGATGTTATACACCCTCCGTGCGAATTTGTAACATCAAGGTCTTTTCACATCTAACCAATAATAAATTGTATTATAATTTGTGAAACAATTTATGAACGTATGATGTTATGCATGTGGCCTTAAGAAAAAGAATGGAAACATTCTACACATAGTAAAATCCATGTGGCCTTAAGAAAAAGAATGGAAACATTCTACAAATAGTAAAATCCATTTGCAAACACTGTAAAGCTATTGAATGCAAACCAAATCATGTGTTCAACCTCATCAATATGAAGAATTTGTGACAGAAGATCATTGCTTATGAATTGTTATCTAAACAAAATTTGATAAAATTAAAAGCGCTATAAACATTCATCGACCATATAATATAACTAAATGAATTCATCTTCTATGGTGAACTGAATTCCTGTTTTCACACACCTAGGTTGGATCCTATGCAGATGGGATATGGGGCCACCATGTCGTATCAACTTTAAAAGGATAACCATCACATAATAATATAAACCTTGAGAGCCTTGTTTAATAATATAAACATTGACATTGCATGCATTCTTCATGCATGCATTGTCGTCCACTACACCTTCTCATGCATCCATTGTGGTCCACTACACCTTTGATAGTTGATGTGCGATCTGGTTGTAATCCCAACAATAAAACGGTGATAGCAGTTTTCATTTTCAACAGCGAATTTGGATGACCCAGATCTGGTATCATGCATGCTTTCATCTAAACCACCAAACAAATGCTGTCAACGATAGCCACCACGTGATTTGATTGTTGTATGACACAGATCTGGTATGATGCATGCTTTCATCTAAACCACAGGCATATATTGTCGACGACACCCAGGCTGTGATTTGATTTTTCTCGTCGTGAAGTAAGCAGTGCTGAACCGTACCATCTTCCATCACATTCATGGGGATTTAAATAGTATGGTATGGTTTAATGAGGAAGATTATAATAACAGTAAAATATTGCATTGCAAGGTGCATGCTACGATGCTTCAATGACGCTTAATGAAATTGCCAACTTCACTGGGCAGAAGATAGCAAATTCTAACAAGAATTTTGTGGTGGATAAACATCAAAACCGAACGAGTGTGGCTTGATGTTGTCACCTCGAACAAATTTGTATTTACCTATCTTCCTGCATTGAAATCTTAAATCAAGATAAATAGCGAAAGATAACTCTACCTTAAAGCAGAATTTACATGAGACTATGAAACGGTTAGTGCCATTTTGGCATGTTCCATTAAGTACGATTTTTATGGATACTTAGAAACAAACAAAGAAAAATATTATTGGCACTTAGTTAATATTAACAAGTTCTTCTGTATATCCTGAAACACTCGCCAATAATAATTTAACACATTGTTATGAGGTACTATTCTCTGTGATTAAAAGATTAAAAGTTTCGGAAAAGGTTTTCGTATTTTAGGAGTTAATTTAGTTTTTTCATGATAAGCATTGATGGTGTGTATGTCATTCGCCAAAAATATTGTGGTTGCATATTTTGTTATTGACAAAATTTGGTAAAACAACTAAATGTAAAACATACAAACTGGAAACTAAAATCAAATGTATATTGATCTGAATCAATGATGTACAATGTGTATATATTAATACATAGATGAAACAATTGAATTAGTTTCTAGGTTTTTTTGGACTCCAATAACTATTCAAACTAACCCAATGTTTAACCCCGAGTATTCGTTGTTTAATATTCCCCCTTAATCTAAAGGGATGTACCAAAGTCCAAAACTGAAAACACAAAATGCAGAAATGCATCTTAGCCAAGAGTTGAATGTCTCTCAAGAAATGGTTTTTAAGGATGACCACAAACCTAAATGGGAGAATTCAATGTCTCAACCAACACCAACTCTAGAATCTTCATAGCAGTTTTCAGAACAACCAAAAATGTGGTTTTAAGGTGACCACAAAATTTGGAACTATCACAACAGTTCCTTGAACAATTCCAAGTAAGGAAATGCTCGTTTACAAACAACTCAATTAGCAAAAACTAAAGTCTCGCAACTCTAGGTCTAACTGGTACAGGTTGTGGCTCACACTCAATGTAGATCTCTGACTAAGGCTCACTTGACATCTCGGACTCGAACTAGTAACAGTCCATCAACAATTCCCCCCTTGTTAGATCTAAGACTTTTGTGATCCATAATGTAGAAGTAAGTCTTTCGGGTAAATCACATTGTTAAGATTTGGTCAATGTTTCGAACCAACTAATGTGGTTCATCCTCAGGACAGGTGAGAAATCCATCGATCAAAAGGAATAAATTGTAAGGATGCATCATTGCTCAGAGTTAGCCGTTAAAATTTATTTGTTGGTGAATTAGTTAATAGGTAAAGAAAATAATTATTTTGGAATTAATGGTAAAATATTCTATATTTTTAGTTAAAAATAGCTATTAATGAATAATTAAAAATAAAATATTGTATTTCATTATTATCAATTTACGTAAAGTAATTATTTAGTAATAATTTATATCACCTTATTTGTTAGGGGTTGACTCATTCTTATTAAATAAAATGTATTTGGTAGAAAACTAGTTGTTAGGAATTTAAAATATTTAATTCCAATATAATTCAATAATTATTAATTAATAATATCAATTTCTATATTAAGATTATTTATTAATAATATCAAGTTTATATTATTTGATAGAGGGATGCTTAACACCCTAAAAAGGGATAGCCATGATAAATATAATAAAACTAAAGTCAAAGGTTAACTAGAAAAAAATTACTAGTTATTTTATATTGTTATGCAAACATATTTTAGTCATTAAAAATATATATATTTGATAATA
>APFE031665137.1:20111-37145 GCA_000404065.3 Pinus taeda
TAAACAAATAAATATTGATAATACTAATAATAAATAGGGGATTAAGGCTGAAACCAGAAGAAAATAAACCAGAAAGAAATTAAAGATGAGAAAAGAGAAGAAAGGGATGACGAGTTATGATGAGAGAGCTAGAATCCAACTCTTACTCAATTTCCAACAATCATCTCTATTAAGATTTCTGGCATACCTATCGATCTCATTTGCTTCCCTAAACTTCCTATGGTGGAAGTGATCTACCTTAGCGATAACTTTGGATTCTTCAATGTAGACATGGTGTTTCGATTTCTCTACATGTTCGACTAAGGCTGATGAGCGGGAGCGATTGTGTCTAAGGTCTGTTGCGTGCTCATTGATTCTCTGTTTAATTGACCTACTTGTTTCTCCAAAGTAGAGGATACCACAGGAACAGGGAACAAGGTAGACCCCTTTCAAGTCCTTAGGGTCAATAGGGTCTTTAACAGATCTAAGATAATTTTTAATGGTATTGAGAGGTTTGAATAAGGAAGAGACATTAATCTTCTTGAGGATAGGGGCAATCCTATCTATGGTTCCTTGGATATACGGGAGATGAACCTTAGATATAGGATCATCACGAGCAGGTTTAACTCTAGGCGCTTTGCAAGCTTTGTGAAAGGCCTTAAAGCTTTGAGATCTGCTATATCCATTATTTTTAAAAACTTCAAGAAGTTGGGATTTCTCCTATTCAAGGTGGCTATCATTAAATATTCTTAGAGCACCGGTAGCAAGAGTAGTGAGAAACCTGAATTTCTGAGCCAGGAAATGATGAGAACTAGCATGGAGATATTGTTCCTTGTGAGTATTTTTCTAAAATACTTGGTGACAAATGGAACCATCATCCATCCTCGAAAGGAAAATGTCGAGAAAGGGAAGGCGACGATTGACCTCAACTTCCATCGTGAACTTGATGGAGTCAGATTGAGAATTAAGGTGGTTAAGAAACAGATCGAGTTTCTCTTGACCATGAGGCCATATGACATAGGTATCATCAACAAACCTCTTCCATCTTTTAGGATTAAATTGAGCAGTGGCTAAGGCCTTGGTCTCAAAATCTTTGATAAACAAGTTAGCGATGATAGGGAAAGAGGGGAGCCCATCACAACACCGCAAACTTGCTCATAGAACTCACCTTGGAAACTGAAGAAAGTCGATGTGAGGCAGAGGCCAACTAACTTGGCAGTGTCTTTGTCAGCGATGCAATCTATGATATAAATGGCTTCCTGGATGGGGATTTTGGGGTATAAGGAAACGACATCAAAACTAACCAGTAAATCTCTCAGTTCCAATTTGACAACTACCCAGTCTTGAATAAAGGAGGCAAAGTATTTAACAAAAGAATCAGTGCATCCAACAAGAGGTTTAAGCTTTTTAGCTAAGAATTTAGCAAGAAGATAGGTATGTCACCTATTGTGTTGACAATAGGTCTTAAGGGGACCCCGGATTTATGAATCTTTGGTAGGCCATAGATTTTAGGGGTAAGGGCATTTCTCTCAATGAGCTTCCGGGAAAGAGGATTAAGAGATGGATCCGAATTAATAGTGGTTGCTACCTCCTTAGAAATAGACTTAATGGGATTCTTGTTAAGCTTGATGTAACTCCCATGGTTAGATAGATGGTATAACATTTTGTGGACATAATCAGACTTATCAAGAATGACAACTTCTCCACCTTTGTCTGCTCTAAGGACAACAATATCAGGGTTATCCCCCCTTGTCGAATAAAGGGTGAGAAGTATTATTCATCACTGCAAGGTTGGTCATCACTCTCGAACATATTATTCGCTAAGACTTGTAAATCTTCTTGGATATTTTCTTCCAATCCCAAGAAGCAATCCATAGGAAATTTAGTTGCTCCCTTGCAGTAGTCTTCTTTCTGGAACATCTATTTGTATGGTGATTGCGCTTTCCACAATGCTCACACGGGTGAAGATCAAAACAATGATATTTCACATGTCCAACTCTATTACACTATTGGCATCTATCAAATTGTTTTGGAACAACACCGTCCAAAAATCCAACACTTCAGAACTGTATAGGTTTAGCAAAAACTGGAATGTGAAAAGATATATCCAAGAAATATTTGTTATACCCCAAACCAATTCTTTGTTCATTATGTGTAATCTCTTCCGACGGCCTTATGAAAGTTTTGGAAATAATAGACTTCTCATAAGAACTTTCAGTTACATCCAAATTTGCTTTTGAAACCACTACATTAATCTTATCATTCTCTACATGATGATGTGGTTAAAACAAACTTTTGTTCTAAACAAGAACAAGTTTAGAATTCTTCTTTAGTAATTGATGTAGTTCATCTCGCTGAAACTAGGACTCTAGTTCCAAGAATTCAATTTTTCTTTTAACATTTTTCAAATAGGATTGCATGTCAAAGTGAGTGTCATTGATGACTTGGACACATTTATAAATAGTAGATGACATCAGATTGTTTAATAACTGTAACAAATAATCGAGTTTGGCCATTATCTCCAGCAATCAACCTTGAAAAAGGGGTGTCGTCTGCCACCGAAAATGCACCCATTTACAATGAAAATTCAAGAATAAAAGAAATAAATAATGCTATATAGTTGCAACTACACAATTAAGGGCTTTTATCTTTGCTCCAAACTATGATCACCAAAGGAATATGAAAACTCAAGTTTGTTGTGAGTTATACCCAATATGCATGAATCATGAGTTGCAAATTCATCAAATAGTGATTTTCTCAAGTCAAAGTGAAATTGCTACAAAATAGACCCATGGAAAATGAAATCATGTTCTCTTCTTTCTACCCAAACAAAATGTCACAACCTCCAAAATTATCTTGTAAAAATTAAATTACCAAAAATATTGATTTAAACTTGATCTTGTGATCTAATGATATTTAATATACCAACAAAGGTTTTATAACCACAATGCCCTTTTCTTTTCTTTTATAATTGTATAATGTGTTTGCTTAAAATATATCTTTTAATAGGAAGCTTCAACACGATTAAATCATGCTTTCTTCCACGCCACTGTGTCAACCAGTGTGTGGATTGGGAGTGGGATGTTGTTAAATCCAAGATGTTGGCACAAGAAATTACTCTGCCTCTGATAGTCCACGGTTAGATTCTCAAATTTGTATATTGAAAGACATGATATAACATCGAAAAAACTGCTCATTAAATTCTCTCTCACACTCAGCATTTGCCCCGTCTACAGTGGAATTTTTTTTGTGCTTCTTGACTGCATTGAGGATAGTAGTGTAGTGAAGTCTTGGCCCTCTGCGGCTCCCAATGATCTATCAACCTTAATTGTATTAAATGGTGATATAGGCTATGAACATGAATCTTCCACTGCCACTCAACGACAACGAGGCCATCGATTCACCTTTTTTTTATATTGTCAGGGAAACCTCTATTAGCGAGACTGATTACAACGTGAGATTTTTACAGTGGAAACAAAATGAGATAGTGTTCCAATATTTCATCAAAGTATTTGAATCAGAACTCCTCATGTGGCATTAATGATCAACACTGATTTGTAGCATATAAAAATAGTAGTCCCATGTAAGTATTGGTTATAAATTTGTCTCAGATTTTGTTTTCCAAGAAAAAATGCCTTGAGGTTCATCTTCTTACTCACTACCTCTGCGTGGAATTCTTCATATTTGGTCATAGTTCATTTGTCGGGTTTTGTTTCCACCATCTGCTGGCATTATGATGCATGTGTTGTACTTGATGGCAACCCACTTGTAGCAAAACATGTTATAGTAACTAGATGAATCTACAAGATAGATCAGAGGTGAAAAAATGATGGAACATAATAATGGTCGAAGGTTTGTTTGTTAGTGTGTGTTTTCCTTGATAAAAATTGTTCTTTGATGAATGAACTAATTGATAAAAGTATAAACAGGATGTGACAGAATACATGGCATTTTTGTTTATAGAAGTGACAAAATGCAGGGCAATTCAGAGGAATCAGTTCAGAAGTGATGTACGATGGAAAATCACATTATAAAAGGTATATTCAGAGGTAACAGAGTAATGGCAAAGAAGAATAGGATGATGGGATAGGACTTCAGATCATAATCATGCAATTGAGGAAAAATAATGTTTTCAGGTATGTTCTGTTGTATGCGTGAGTTCACTGTACAAAAAAAGTGTATACAAGTGAGTTCACTGTACAAAACAAGTGTATACTTATGCGCGCACTTTCACAAGAGGAAAAGAACATGGGATAGAAAATTAAGGAAAATAAGGTGAAAGAATACCAAGGGTCCATAGCATGGTATTAGGTCACAATATTATATGGAGTAATAGATATTTGTTCTCATCTAAGAATAACATAGGTTCTAAGTGCTGATTTGATCTCGTCTAAGAATACTGTAGGTTTTAAGTGTTGTTTTGGTCCAAGGCATTGAGAAATTATAAAAGTATATAAGGAGGAGAAGATAAAATGGCTAAGTGGTACAAATAATGAATATATTATGAAGTGTTAGATAAAAAGCAAATATGCATGTTATGGGTTTCTGACGCTTTGCTTCATCTGGACTAAGTATGCACCTGAGCATTTGATGATGAATGAGATCTAATGATGGATTAGGATCATAATGACTTCTCATTATATGATATGATAATGGATAGGCTAGATCTAAGTGCTAACAAATGTTTTGTCCTTTAAATGCTATGATATGGGTATATCTAAAGTCTAGAATAGCTTCTAAGTTATAAATTTTTATTTGCAGATCTATACACTGGTTCGCCTTGGTGAAGGCACGTATACATGTTGGTTCGACTCTTCCAAGTAGAGTATGCAGAAGAAAAGCTTATTGTTCATTGGTGACTGATCTATCTAATCATTGATGCTATTTTATTGTTGTTTTTCAATGATGTCTTCTTTGGATCTAAAAGTAAAACTGATTGTATAAGGAGATTGAGTCTGGTTGATTGATTCACTGAGTGAGAAGGGTGATATTTACTGTTATTTGTTTAGAACTCTGTAATATGACAGTATATCTTTTGAATGTCACTAGTTGGTACGGTTTTTAGTTCATAGGTTTTATGATTCAGTATCTTTATAGGTATACGTAGGTTGGGTTAAAGGAAGTAGCATATACACACAAGTTGGATTCATTGAAGTAGCATATATAGTTTAAAATATGATTTTTGCAGGCTACAGTTGGTTCTAGTTGTTGATGCAGTGTTCTGGGTTCATATCTGTGTTCTGGGTATAGTGATCTTATTGTTCCAGATGATTAGTTGTATATTGATTAAGTATCGGTTGATTGGGTTTTGAATGAATGGTTGATTTGGTTGTATCAGAGATTCAGTGATTATTTAATTCAGTTATGTCAGAGATTCAGTGATTGTTTCAATGTTTGGTTGATTTAGAAAGTGATGGTGGATTTCATTATATCAGAGATTGATGATTGGGTTTCAGTGATTGGTTTATGCAGATGTATTTGATGGTTGTATTGCAATGGTGATTGATTTTGAGCTTCAATGTTACTGACGGGTCTAGTGTGAAAAATTGATGGAATGCGGCCTACATATTGTGTTGTTGTGTACTAGGAGTATTCAGTCTGAAAATTTATGAAATGTGGTCCCTGGAGGATACTGAAGGTTGGAGCCTTCAATGAGGAATTCGAAGCTTCCTGCCAATAGTGGGTGGTGATTAGATCAGTGGGTTGGAGTTCCCTTCCAGTAGCAGTTGGAGAACGAGTGAAGGTGGTAGGTCGGTGCCTACGTACTGGTAAACATATCATCCAATACAAGAGCTAGGGGGTTGTAGCTCCCTTACAGTAGAAGTTGGAGAATGAGAGAAGGTTGTAGCCTTCTACAGGTGGGTGTTTGTGTACTGGTATGAGTCTGCACCAATACAAGATTGTAAACAACTTATTCTTTATATTAAAAGGAAGATAGAGAAAACAAGAACAAGTGGTTTTTCTCCTGCATTGGGTTTCCACCTTAAATCTTGGTGTTCATGTGTGTTGCTTGTGTGATGGTTTATTATGTTATTACCACACATGGTTACTATTTAATAAAGTATTGATGCACTGATTAAATATCAATATATGATGAATTAACTGAATCATAAGTTCACTGGATATATGTGGGTTGCCTTAAGAACAGTTGCATGCACACACGAGTTCCCTTCACTAAATTTGCGTATATAAATCTAATTATGAAATGAAAAAGTTATTGATTTGTAAATACTAATTCCCCCCCCCCCCCCCCCTCTCAGTATTATTCCCAACAATTGTTATTAGAGAAGGTAATTTGGCAGAAGCTTGATCGCTTTAAGGAGATTTGTAGTAACAATGGGAAAGAAGAAAAAGAAGAAAGCACCTCAAAAGAAGAAGACATCTCAAAGGAATTGTGACAATGGGAGAGACTATTGGCCATTATGTGGAAGCAACTCTTTAGATTTAGAATCACCTCAAAATGAAGATGAACAAGAAAAAGAATTATCAGGTACAAATTTGTTGTCCTTTGGTGATACATTTCTCTGTTCATTTGAAGATAATGAATGTGACAACGAAACAACTAAATTTGCTCTTATGGGTGAAAAAAAGAGAAATCAAATAGAAGCAGAATTTAAAAATCTCACATACACAATTAGAGATCAAAAAGATTTAATTAATAAAAGGGAATGTGCCTACAAAGAAGAAGTTATCAGGTCAAAATCTCAGTTGGAGGAAGGAAACAAAGTAAGGAAGCAGTACAAGGAAAATGAAGATTAATATCGAAGGCTACAGGATGAAGTAACATCATTGAGAAATGAAGTAAATGAAAAGGATACAACAATCAAGAAACTTATAGAAAGATCTCGTTGCCATAAAAGTCTTGAAGTTGAGATGGTATCTCTAAAAGAAGATCTTGAAAATTCAAATAAGCAAGATGAAGAACTACCTCAAGCAGATGAAGAACAAGAAAATGAGATTCTCAAATTAAGACTACAAGTGGAAGAAGGAAGAAAAGTTGAAGAAATCAAGAAGAAACAATTTTTGGAAAAGGTAGAGCAATATCAAGTTGAGGTAAATATCTTAAAAGGATAAAATATTACGATCTCAAGATAGTACTAAGATTTTGGATAATATTCTTAGTAGTCAAAGGTCTCCTATCATCAAATATGGTCTTGTTTTTCATGGAAGTGTTTAAGGTGAATATAGCTCACAAGATGAGGTAAGGAACTCTAATGCAAAATATGAAATGCTCAACAAGGAGATAAAAGTTCAACCCCATCAATAACCAAGGAAAGAAAGTCGTCAAAGAAAATAATTTATTCCTAACCATGGAAGTGTTAATCAATTCTTTCCTCTGATGAATAATGTTGAATTTTTTATATGTCATAATTTTGGACATGTTATAGCAAGACACAGAAGTAGAATGGTTCAAGCTAATAATTGTCACAAAGAAAGATCATCAACTTCCAGGTACTTTCAGGGATATTGTTTTTCTTGCAATATGTTTGGTCACAAAGCCATTGATTGCTTTAGAAGGAATATGAAACATATAAGTTGTTATGCTTGTAATAAGTTTGAGAATCTAGAAAAATAATGCAAGAGAAAATTTTGGCCAACATACCAAAATGAGCAAACATGAACACACTCCAAGGTATGGAAGAAGAAGGAATTACAGTCAGAAAAATATGTCATAACTCAGTATACAGACAAGAAAGACTCAGGAGGAACTGAAAGTATGAAATTTCATTGTTCTAATTCTCATACGCAGTATCATAAATACAATATACATGGGTTAGAAGCTACACAGTCGCGTATATGTTGGTTTGATGAACATGCAATAGGACAAACTCATAGAAAAGGGGCCTGATATGGTTCGGACAATTATCAATTATCTTTTATTTCTATATGATTGATGACGACAGTCTATGGATGTTACTTAGAAGTGATTTTGAACCTCATAAGTTGTTGATGACTTGGTGACCCTTATTGATATATGCAATGATCAGACCTGACATTGAACAATTGCCACAGGTTGAGGGGGAGAATATGTTATGCTTCTAATAATGAATTGTTGGCATTATGTTTAGAAGTATTTGGTACATAATGATTCTTATCAATGGTGAGGATGCTTATGGCATTGAAGTATATGTCATGCTATGCTGCAGTCATGAGTTTACTATGATGAAATCTCAGATGATACTTATATTACTTGAGCCACATAGTTGTTATCAAGATCAGATTTATGGATCGTTGTGGATGACTCTTTTGATGATGCATACAGTACATATGGTATGGTTATCTTCATAACAACTTCATTATAAGTGTTATTTCTTTATGTTCAGGCACAAAATTCATATGGTGCAGTTATGGATGAGGATTCCTATAGTTCTTAGCTCTCACATGGTTGAGGATTGTTGTTTTTTATGGTATCAAGAAATCTTGACAAATGACTATGAGCTCATGGTTTGCTATATACATATCACTATCTCTATGATGGATACATATTATGTTGATACATGAATGACTACTTAAATTCACATTGGTAAATATTGTTGGTTGGGCAAGACAATGGTGTTATTGCAGGTATCATATAGCTATTTGAAGACATCGAGACATGGCTTACTTAGTCACATAATGATGACGACTTCTTACTTTATGATGATAGATTTGATTCTCACATATGTTGATTATGATGGTTAATCCTTATCAGATGTGGGATGTTGGAAAAATCCCTAGTAAAGATAAATGATTGAAATATTGAGGGATGTTATGGAAATATCATACAGTTCTTGGTACGATGATGATGGTATATTCATGAATGATGACTATGGTTTTTCACATAAATATGATATGATGTGAATGATTTTGTGTTACTACTTATAGATATGACATATTCTTAGTTGATTCATGGAAGGTTATGATAAGGATCTTTCTACTAAGGAAACAGAGCAAGTTGATCTTGATGAGATCAAGAGGATGTGTTGATATCTATATGTGGCATACTTTGTCACAAGTTGATGATATTTAAATTGTCATATCTTGCGAACTGATGATGGACAAAAACAAGTTGCTGGTCTAGATTCTGCTGACAAATGTTTATGGTGCAGATCATATATGGTGTATGATAGTTGCTGATGACTATCATGGTCTTGTTTAGATCTTTGTTCTTTGTTATAAATGTCATGTATATCATTTGATGTAAAGGTCATGTAAAGATCTATGATGTAATAATTGTCATTTGCAGTCATGTATGGACTTTTCAGATCATGTCAAATATGTAATCCCACTTGGTTGAGTGGTTGAGTCATTTGGTATATCCCCACTTGGTTGGGAGATTGATGTATGTATGAGTCATTGGTGATAGGAAGGTCATACTAACATAGTTGAGTTATAGAGTCATGCTATGCTTTTGGAAAATATTTTTGCAGACTCTGCATGTGGTTAGGGGGAGCATGGACGATATAATGCATCTCAGAATGTACTAAGGAGAAGTTTGATCAAAGAATTTGGTATGTAGCTAAGGGGAGAATGATCGATGTTCATATTCAGCTATTCAGATATGGAAGTCTTCATTTAACATTGGCCAGTCAACCATTTGCCCTTCATGTCAAAGGGGGAGAGTAGCTTGGTGTTTAGAACATCTTGGTGCTTGTCTTGACGTTATTTACAGGTTGTGGTGACCAAACACCAAAGTAGTTTCCATCAAGTCCAAAGGGGGATATTTTTGGCATTATGATGCATGTGTTGTGCTTGATGGAAACCCACTTGCAGTGGAACAAGTATATAGGAACTAGATGAATCTATAGGACATATCAAAGGTCACAAAATGATGGAACAAAATAATGGTAAAAGGTTTTATATTAGTGTGTGTTTTCCTTGATAAAAAATGTTCTCTAATGAACGAACTAATTAATAAAAGTATAAACAACATGTGACAAAATGCAGGGCAGTTCAGAGGAATCAGTTCAGAAGTGATGTACAATGGAAAATCACATTATAACAAGTCTATTCAGAGGTAACAGAGTAATGGTAAAGAAAAACAAGATGATGGGACATAGGACTTCATATCAAAATCATGTAATTGAGGAAAAATAATGTTTTTAGGTATGTTCAATTGTATATGTGGGTTCACGGTACAAAAAGAGCATATATAAGCAGTTTCATTGTACAAAAATAGTGTATATGTATGCATACATTCACAAGAGGAAAAGCATGTATGGGATGGAAAATTAAGGAAATTAAAGTGAAAGAATACCAAGGGTCCATACCATGGTATTAGCCCATAATATTGAATGGAGTAATGGATATTTGATCCTGTCTAAGAATACCACAAGTTCTAAGTGTTGTTTTGGTCCAAGATATTGAGAAAGTATAAAACTATATAGGGAGGAGAAGATAAAAGGGATAAGTGGTACAAGTAATGAATATATTGTGAAGTGTTAGATCAAAAGAAAATATGCATGTTATGGGTTTCTGATGCTTTGTTTGATCTGGAATAAGTATGCACTTGAGTGTTTAATGATGGATGAGATCTAATGATTGATAAGGATTACAATGACTTGTCATTATATGATCTCATAATGGATAAGCTAGATCTAAGTGCTAACAAATGTTTTGTCCTTTAAATGCTATGATATGGGTATAGCTGAAGTCTGGAATAGCTGCGAAGTTATAAGTTTCTATTTGCATATCTATACGTTGGTTTGCCTTGGTGAAGGCACATATACATGCTGGTTCGACTCTTCCAAGTAGCATATGTAGAAGAAAAACTTGTTATTCAGGGATGATTGATATATCTGGTCAGTACTGCTGGTTTATTGTTGTTTTTCAATGATGTCATCTTTGGATTTGAAAGTAAAACTGATTGTATAAGGAGATTGAGTCTGGTTTATTGATTGATTGAGTGAGAAGGGTGATCTTTACTTATATCTGTTTAGAACTTTGTAATATGACAATATATCTTCTGAATGTCACTAGTTGGTACAACTTTTGGTTCAAAGGTTTTATGA
Source organism: Pinus taeda (assembly GCA_000404065.3). Lineage (NCBI taxonomy): Eukaryota > Viridiplantae > Streptophyta > Pinopsida > Pinales > Pinaceae > Pinus > Pinus taeda. Next base: position 31,082 of record APFE031665137.1, read on the forward strand.
TTTAGCATATTTAGAGGTATACACAGGTTGGGTTAAAGGAAGTAGTGTATCCACGTAGGTTGGATTCATTGAAGTAACGTATATAGTCTGACATATGACTTTTGAGGCTACAATTGGTTCTAGTTGTTGATGCAGTGTTCTGGGTACAATGATCTAACTGTTCCAGTTGATTAGTTGTATATTCATTAAGTATCAGTTGATTAGGTTTTGAATGAATGGTTGATTTAGTTGTATCAGAGGTTCAATGATTATTTGATTTGGTTATGTCAGAGGTTCAGTGATTACTTCAATGATTGGTTGATTCAGAAAGTGATGATTGGATTTTAGTTATATTAGAGATTGATGATTGGGTTTCAATGATTGGTTGTTGTAGATGTATTTGATGGTTGTATTGCAGTGGTGATTGATTTTGAGCTTCAATGTTATTGACAGGTCTAGTGCAAAAATTTGATGAAATGTGTCCTACATATTGTGTTTTTTTTTACCAAGAGTGTCCAGTCTAAAAATTTATGAAACATGGTCCCTGGAAGATACTGAGGGTTGTAGCCTTCAATGAGGAAGTCGAAGCTTCCTGCCAGTAGTGGCTGGTGATTAGATCAGGGGGTTGGAGCTACCTTCTAGTAGCAGCTAGAGAACGAGTGAAGGTGGTAGGCTAACATCTATGTACTGATAAAACAGGTAGTACAAGAGCTAGGGGGTTGTAGCTCCCTTCCAGTAGAATATGGAGAATGAGAGAAGGTTGTAGCCTTCTATAGGTGGGTGCCTATTATAGACATATTTGGGCACTTCAACCCCAAACTTATATGTCGACAAACTAGGGCTCTTCAACCCCTAAAAGAGTTGTTTTATACCCTAGAAGAACATGGTCATCTAATTACATCATTCCCCAAAAGTTCCACCTGAAAAACCATTCATAAATGGCCTAAACTGAACCATATTGACTGCTCCACTGGCAAGGTGTGATGCATACAGAGTATTACACTGGCCAGGTGAAATGCATACTGTTTGGGCCTTCTATAGGGTGAAATGGTTGAGGATGGACAAATGTCCAAGATAGTTTGCTAGGTGGTTGCTCATGGAATCTTCTAGAAACTTCTCCTATGACACTTACCTCTCTGAATTCACCCAAGGATGAGTAAGAGATCTAAGAAATATCCAAGTGGAACCAATTGTAACAAGTGGAATGACACTAATGAAAACCCCAAAGATGACTCACACCCTTTCACACATCTATAAATGGATCCCTCATCTAAGAGATCTAGAGGCTAGAATATTGTGAATTGCAAGGAAGTGTTGATAGTTTGGAATTGAGGAAGGGGCATTGTATTGTTGGTGTGATTTTTCTATTTCATGAGGTGAAGAGGTATTGATGTTGGGAGGATGATGCTGGATCAAACAACTGGGTTGTAATTCTCCCTTCTATTTAATAAAGTTCTTCATGTTTTCTTCCATATGATTGTGTAATTATTTCATGAGGTGAAGAGGTATTGATGTTGGGAGGATGATGCTGGATCAAACAACTGGGTTGTAATTCTCCCTTCTATTTAATAAAGTTCTTCATGTTTTCTTCCATATGATTGTGTAATTGTGAATGTTATCATTTGTGAATGCTATTGTATGTTCATTATATATCTGATTCTATAGTGTTTATGTTATAATAGATCAAGATGCTTTGATGATTTTTTGTTACTGTGTTTCTACAGGTACTCTCTAAGTGGTTAAGTACGGGGAGGAGTTGCAAGCTCTATCAAGGGGGAGAGAGATCAAGCAAGGGATTAAGCAGAAGCTCCAGGTTGGTTCCATTATCTTTCTCTTATCTATTATACATAGAAGAAATCATTGATTTGCTTTAAATTTTTGTTTCTAGGGTAGCTGCCAAACCTAGAGGGCTAGTCAATTGAAAAGACACTAGTTTTCCCAGAAACAAATTGGTGACTCCACTGGGGATCGAATAGATGTTTGTTGGTTGTTATTGTTTGTTTTATAAACTATAGACAGAGTCTAAAGTCAGCTAGGTAGCCTTCAAACTGCTCTTGCTCTACAATTGCATAGTAGATGAATGCTGCTTCAGTGAATCTCTGGTTTAGTTTATGAATTAAACATTTGACTTACAAGCATTCTAGATTCCCTTTTGTTAGCTTAGTAACCTCTCAAGTCATTCTTCTATACTTTTCTCTTTATTTTCCATCATATCTCAGCTTAACGCACTGAAAACAGCTGCATATCTGAGCCAAAACCCACTTCAGTTGCACTCCCTAGCCCATCGCACTGTCTGTCACCGTAAACCAGTATGCATCGCACCTCCCGAGGGTGTAAAGTGTGATGCATCCTTGTTTCTATGAAGCCCAGGTGTGATGACTGACTGAACCTATTTCCATTCTAGAAATTTGGGGTTTTTGTCCTTGTTTTCAGTCTTGTTTAGTTGTTTTGTTGCTCATGAACAATACTTCCTTACTAAAGCCTACTTGCATCACATAGATCAACCTCCATTAGATTAGGATTAGTAAATGTTTTTATGTATTTGTCCATCATTTACAATCCTTTGTCGAAAATTTGCTTAAATCAATCTATCGCTTTAGTAAAAAAAGTGTTGTAACTATCGTTTTGTGTCAAAAATAGAAGTGTCATGGATTCTTCGTTCCCTGAATAGTCGATTGAACCTTTCATCATGTATTTGGTTTGATTTGTTTTTATTCTAAGTGTCAAAATCATTTTTTATTCGAAATTGAAAAGTGTCGTTTAGTATTCCTTTCTCTTTTGGAAAAGATATTGTCGAAAATGTCGCTTTGAGTAAAATAATTTAGATCTTTGCTACATTTAGTTTTCCTTTTTGGAAATTTTCACATTAAGGGGAATGAAAACAAATACATGCATGTGCATTTGCATTTAGTTTGTGTGCGAAAAATGATTTAGGAAAATGCACTAGTGTGTGCTCTTTGCTCTTTGTTTGAAAGAATTGTAATCTTCTTTCTCTAGTAGCTAGGATTTTCATTGCTCAAAATAAACAAAGATTGTTTACCATTGTAGATTGCATTTTTAGGAATTTGAAAATCAACATAACGTGATTGAAAGGAAAACTTTAAACAAGATCAACTCTAAGATAAATTTCAATGAACCTAACAATGCTTTAGAACTTAACGCAACACATCTAGAGGTCTAGGCTAGAGACGTGTTCTGGCATTGTAAAAACTAGTAACTATCATTTTCATCGAAGGTTGGGTGATTCCTCCTCCTTGATACGACAAGTGTTAGCACAGACTTGTGCTCCCCTTACCGTCGTGTACATATTGGGAGACAACAATAGGCTTATATCCTTTATCCATAGGAAGCTGAGTCTATCTCCTTATTGATCGCAATGCACTGAACACAACATTTAGGAATATTGACTACCATACATAAGTCCTTGGTAAATTCTCTTCAATTTATCACCAAGGTGTATATTGCAGTTTTGCGATTGGTTTGGTAATTCCTCTGTCTAGATTTTCCAGAGTAGTCACTTTCATTCCTTTTCGACTCTTTAAAAGAAAAGGTCCATCTGAGCACTTGTCACTTCAAGCTCATTAAAAATCGAAGGGGACTAGAGTCATCTTTAGCTTTTTCTCGATTGTTAAAAACTGAAAAAGCAAAGTTGTGTCAAAGCGTCTTTAAAAATTAATTGAATTCAGAATAACATCCTTGTTCCTTAGTTGATATTAGAACGAGATATATGGAGACAAATCTAGGATCCACCAATCAAGGAATTCCTTTTGAGGGGAATCCTAGTCCTTTTTCTTCTTGGGGAAATATTGGTGCTCTGTATATGGCTACATTGTCCCTTCTGGGAATTACCATTGGCTTGCAAGTATGGCTGTTTTCAACCTTGGTGGTTCAAAATTCCATGATTCCTCCACAATTGAATCAACCTCCAGTTGATACTGAAGTTGACCCTTCGCCTTCTTCTTCGTTTGTTTCTCCCTCCGCTTCTTCCTCTTCGCTTGGTGAAAGTAATGATGTTAGTAACCAGGTGGTTGAGAAGTAGAAGAAATGGAAGGAGAAGAAGAATAAGTCAATTCAACAAGGGGGAAACCAAGCAACCATTGCTTTGGATGCATCATCTGGTGAAAATCCACCCATTAAACTTCCTAAACCCATATTTCCATGCATAATTTGTAGAGGAGACCATTTTCATCGAGATTGTCCTTGCTTTCCTCGAATATTGAGAAAATGGTCCCCCCGTTCGCACCACCCATTGTCATCAACCTCTGGTGATCATGTGGGTAACACCCCATCAACTAGTGATAGTAAAGTTCATGGATAGAAAGGAAAGGTCAAAGTTCCATGTAGGTTATGTGAAGGTAATCATTCCCTTCACCGTTGTCCTTTTTTGGATGAAGCCAAAAGAGTGTTGGATAACCATCCTACATCACCGCAGAAACTTCCATCTGGATACAAGAAACTCTCCCCGAGTCCTTTACTAGTTGAAAAACCGACTGACTTAAACAACCGTCGGTCAAAACTACTCTCTTTGAAAGTGAATCTTATGAGTCTATACCCGACCAAAATCAACAGGTCGAGGTGATAGTTGACCCAGTTTTTACCTTTAGAAAACCGTACCCTTCACGAAGAGAGTGGAAATGATATTGTTCAAATTCTTTTTGTTACTTCAGATTTTGATGAACTTGGGGGCAATCCACCTGTTCCTTCATGACAAAAAGAAAAACCCCCAGTTCTTGTAACTTAAGGGGTTAATTCCGTAAATGGTCCTCTTACATCAGCAATATCTCTCGAACCTTCATTCCATCCACCTGATTTCCCTGAGTAGTTTGGTGAATGTAACGAAGCTTAGAGGGCATGCACCCTTGTCTATTTTATGGACGAACCTAGTTGAAAAGACAAGTTTCCCTGTAGGTTATGTGATTGGTCTAACACACCATTCACCTTTGTTTATGCTGGATGAAACCAAGAAAGTGTTTTTTCTTCTAGACGAAACCATCCTACCTAACCTTAGTAGTTTCCATATGGTTACAGGAGACTCTCCTTTTCATCATGTTGGGGGAATGCAAACCTTTTTTCTCATTTTCATTTTCATTTTCAATTTTTAGTTTTGTCATTTCTAGCTTTCAAGTTTTATCATTACTAGCTTTTTAGTTTTGTCATTTCTATCTTGTGTAAAAATGAAACTAAAACCGATCATAGTTCCCCCATGGTTCAAGCTCGTTAAAAGATGAACCCACCTTCAGTAAATAACATTTGTGATTGCCATTCTATCAGCCTTTTGAACCTTGGTTGTGTACCTCTCATCACCTCTATTCTTTTGGCCAATCATATGCTTCCACTTGGTTGTTTACCCTTTTTTAGGAACAGTCGCGATGATTAGTCTTGTTAGCCAACCTATTTATAGAAATCACCATGTTTTGAGAAGTTCTAAGCTTACCTAGAACCAGTTGTAACCCTAGACACCACTCGTTCCTCAAAATCGAGTCTCCTTTAAACCCTTTTCAGACTCGTTAAATATGAAAAGATTGTCAAGCCCTTGACCTTTTCAGCTCGTTAAAGTGATTGGAAATGTCATCCCTCCCGTATTATTTTATCCTTTTTTCAAACCCGAGGGATTATCTCACAAAAAATTTCAAGCACTTGTCTTTTTCGGCTCGTTAAAGTGATAGGAAAAGTCATCCCTTTTCTATTATTTTATCCTTTTTCAGACTTAAGGGACTACTCTACGAAAAATAACCTCTAGAGTTTTCTTTTCATCCCTTTTCAAACTCTCTAAACATGAAAAGGACTGAGTTATCCTTGTCGTTAAACTCGTTAAAACAATAGCGACAAACTTGTCCATTCTAGACAAGACCGAGCTTCATTGTCGCTAGACTCGTTAAAACATAGCGACAGGTTTGCCCGAAGGGAAAATTATAGAACAAGCATATGTTATCCTCCTCAAGCTTGACAAAAATAAAGAGGTACTGGTCAACAATGACTGTGGAAAAAGGGAAGAAACTTGAAGAACTTATGGTAGCAGGTCACTCTTGAACATGACACTCTCACTCCATCACCGTTATTGAGTCGGGTTGGGTTATTCCATTCA
>APFE031665148.1:0-10349 GCA_000404065.3 Pinus taeda
ACTGACTAATTTCTCATGATTTTTGAATAGTTCACTTAGCACTCATTGCATCGGGTGAAGCTCACAGGGGTGAAGAAGTGGGATTGAAACTAGTGAAATGAATCACATAGCATCAATCATCACTTCCGGGGCTTGCACCCGGTAACCAGGACATCCAGGGAGGTCACCCATCCCAGATCGCCTCTGGCTCAAGCGCGCTTAACTGTGGAGTTTTTCCCACAATCAAGCCCACTTAGCTTGCTACCCCATTTGCAAAACCTTAGCAAGTATTGTGCCTCATGAACCATTCAAGTAGAGAACCCTTGACTTTTAAGTATGGGGGATTACGCAGTGCATTATATTAGATATCATTTTGGGATTCAACTGCGTTAGTAAGTCATTCAAACGTATGACCATTTCCATGAGAGGTAGTCGTAACTGACTAATTTCTCATGATTTTTGAATAGTTTCACTTAGCACTCACTGCATCGGGTGATGCTCACAGGGGTGAAGAAGTGGGATTGAAACTAGTGAAAAGTGGAGAACGAATCACATAGCATCAATCATCACTTCCGGGGCTTGCTTTTTCCCCACAATCAAGCCCACTTAGCTTGCTACCCCATTTGCAAAACCTTAGCAAGTATTGTGCCTCATGAACCATTCAAGTAGAGATCCCTGGACTCTTTTTGAATTTAAGTATGGGGGATTACGCAGTGCATTATATTAGATATCATTTTGGGATTCAACTGCATTAAGTAAGTCATTCAACGTATGACCATTTCATGAGAGGTAGTCGTAACTGACTAATTTCTCATGATTTTTGAATAGTTCACTTAGCACTCATTGCATCGGGTGATGCTCACAGGGGTGAAGAAGTGGGATTGAAACTAGTGAAAAGTGGAGAACGAATCACATAGCATCAATCATCACTTCCGGGGTTTGCACCCGGTAACCAGGACTTCCCAAGAGGTCACCCATCCCAGAACTCCTCTAGCTCAAGCGCGCTTAACTGTGGAGTTTTTCCCCACAATCAAGCCCACTTAGCTTGCTACCCCATTTGCAAAACCTTAGCAAGTATTGTGCCTCATGAACCATTCAAGAAGAGATCCCTTGACTCTTTTTGAATTTAAGTATGGGGGATTACGCAGTGCATTATATTAGATATCATTTTGGGGATTCAACTGCGTTAAGTAAGTCATTCAAAGTATGACCATTTCCATGAGAGGTAGTCATAATTGACTAATTTCTCATGATTTTTGAATAGTTCACTTAGCACTCATTGCATCGGGTGATGCTCACAGGGGTGAAGAAGTGGGATTGAAACTAGTGAAAAGTGGAGAACGAATCACATAGCATCAATAATCACTTCTGAGGCTTGCTTTTTCCCCACAATCAAGCCCACTTAGCTTGCTACCCCATTTGCAAAACCTTAGCAAGTATTGTGCCTCATGAACCATTCAAGTAGAGATCCCTTGACTCTTTTTGAATTTAAGTATGGGGGATTACGCAGTGCATTATATTAGATATCTTCTTAAAAATATTTTGAACCCCTTCTCTAAAAACATGAGGGTATTTATAAATAAAAGTTATACTATCAAAATAGAAAATGCATATTTTGCTGAGGAGGTTAAAACAAACACTCGTAAAATAGGGAAGAAAAAGACAAAAAATAACTTCAGTTTTAACAAGAAACTAAAGATGGGAAGTTGAATGCTCTCCCATTTGCTCTCATAACCTATAAATAGCTTCCATTAACTTCAATTTTGGGGGATGAGCTAGCTTGATCCACATCTGTCCCACAAACAAGGCATCGAAAAGAGGTGGGATCATGTATTCAGTTTTATTAACACGGTTGTGAATAACTAACCATTGACCATAGGGCTTTACCAAGAACTGCTGATGATATTCAAGATTTAACTTAGATAATTTCTTGATGATATTCAAGATTTAACTTAGATAATTTCTTGATGATATCTTCGTTTTCCTTAGATTTATGATGCTATTACTCTATGAGTGTTTGAGTATCTAGTAGGCATTCTCCTAGGCACTCTGTAATAAGATTACCATCTGCTAGACTTTCTCTAACAGTTTTAGTAATGTGGCCTACTAGGTCTCTCACTCTGTAAGTCACTTCTTCAGCCTGCTTTAATCTAATATTCCAATCTCTGAAAAAAGATCTTTGTATGATTCTTGTATTTTGGGAAGATTTGCTTTTATTCCATCTCAATTGTCCTACCAAGTGATGCAATCAAAAATCTTATTTTTGATATCTTCATAGTATGTTCTTAATTCAGACATTTGATCAGTCAATGGGTCACTATTTTTTTATAGGTTATTGATGATCTTCAACTTCTTACAAAAGTTCACTTGTTGTTGGGTGACGAGAGAATTGATCTCTGCAGCTTCTTTCTAAATCCTTCAATATCAGTGTCCTTCTGTATTTGAGTTATTTTAAGTTGAAGAAAGTCAATCTATGCATTTCGTCTTTGAATATCATCTTAGTTTTGAACTTTCATTTTATTAAACTCAGTTTGTAATTTTTAGAACTTGAGTTGTCATTCCTGCTCAATATCATGTCTTGAATTAAGTAATGTTTGTCCTAGTTACAAGAATTTTTTATCTTTTTCTTTAACCAATTGTTGAACCTTAGTAGCTTTGAAAATGGTGGTCATAGCATAGGATCCTACATATTACAAAATATTAACTAAATCATTAGACAAATTAACTTGATAATCTTTCCCTACCACATTTAATGGGACCCTTCCGAGAAGAAGTTCCTGAGAATTTTCCATTCTTCTTTTCTTTTTTTGTCGACTTACAATAGCACGATGTTCAAGACCATAGAAAATATCAAGAGGTGGAATCTCATCTACTGTGAGAACGATCTCGGAGGTGGGGACTGTCGAGATAACTTATTTATCCATTATTTGACTTAAGGACTCATTTAGAGGATACTTTGTCTTACTGGATACATGAGTCTTATCTATCTCCATTGAAGTTGAATCCTGCACTTCCTTCTCATGTGTGTTATCTAGTTATTTGTTGAATTGATCCCAGACTTTGTCGAGCTCGCTAGTGGATAGGAGCTCTTCTATTTGTTTCTATGAGAGTGCAGTAGTAGGTGTATTTTTTCTTTTTCATTTGTATACGGTGGCAAAGACTTTCCTATAGGAAATTCTGGCTGTAAAGAAAGCAGGCATTCAAAAGGTAGTTTTTGTAGCCTTTTATTTCTGTATTCTTGGAATAAGACAAAATCCTTGGGGCCCAGTCGAATTTGTGCTAAATGTTCCACCTATGTGTCTCAAACAAACCATCAAAATCATCAGGTTCATGAATAAATGGCCTTATTTTAACCTGAGTGGTGAAATCATGAATGGCCCTTTTAGGGTTGTACTGTCTAAGAGGAATAGTGGGGAGCTGCATGCCTTCAATTATTTTGATTTCTAGGACAACATGATTGTAATTTTCAATAGCATAGACTCCACCTTGAATAAGAAATTGTGGCCAAATAGTCTTTTTGGAGTTTTTCAAAATTTTAGTTACACCATGACCTATGGTCTAATAGGAAATTTCTTGGCCTAGAAGTTTATCGGGAACATAAATAGGAATAACATGTGGGGCTGGAAGACTCCCAAATACTCTAACATAAATCAAATTTTATTCAGTAAGCCACCTGCCCATATTAGTGAAGTCTATCGTGGATTCTTGAGACAACCTGGGGAGATTTTGATCAAAAATTACTTTGTACAAAGGCAACATTACTTTATTGCAAATTATGTAAAAATTAGGCTGGTACTTAGATTCCCATAGGATATCATGATATAAGTGAATTGGTGTAGGGTCTTCGAGTTTGCATTTCCATCCCATTGAAGGAAAATCAAGTGAGAAACAAATGGTATCCATAATATAGGCACTCATATAAAACGTTGGCATGATTCTCTCTGAAACATTGTGCTTTTGCCTATATTATAATATTTTGGACGCAATATTTTGGACGAGATAGTAGCCCAATCCATAACTTCAGAATTAGAAGTACCTTGAATCAAGGGAACCCATTCAACTATAAGTTTTTGTGTGTTCAGAGAACCAAACAGTCTACATATCATAGCAGCAACATAACAGAATGGACCGACAAGAGAAGCTAAAGAATACACACCCTTATTATCATGCTTGTTCTTTCTTAGGTCTTGTCTCCATTGTCTAATGGGCTCCGATTATAATTTGTTCTTCTCTGCTAATCTTTTAAGAAACTACTTGTCGTAAATATTCTGGGGGTCTGGAAAATGTTACATCCTCTTCAAATATACAACTTTGAAGGATCCTACTATAGTTTGCCTTGACATCAAGAACGTCTTGTCTTTGACATTTGCATTATCGATCATCCACTTGATCATATCTGGATAGGGTAGGATTTTAGGCCGCGCAGCAATTCAGTGAAGAAAGGAATTGGCAACATCAGAGAAGGTAGCCTCAGATGATGATGAGGTTTCAGTTGTTTCTTTCTTGACTGCTACTACACTGAGCTTTTCTTCCTCAAAAAAATTGTACTTTGATTCCCAGGAGGAAGTACCAGAATTTGATGTGCATGTAGTGTCTGTGAATAATGGAGCCATCTCTATTGCTTCTGTTTTGGATTGAGTTACTTCTGTCTAAACAAACAACCATTTTCCTTTATTTCTTGCTTTGGAAATTTCAACGGAATGTCATTTATTAGTATTAGCCTACAGAATGGAAACAGAGACGAATGTTTTAGATCCCAAGGATGAAATGACATGCAGGATAAATACATATGTTTCAAATAAAAACCTGCTAATTAAATCAATTTCATCATATGAGGGACATTAAAACCGTTAGATTTGAAATTTAATGAAAATCTAAGTACACACGGATCCTCATTAAGTGGATCTTAGTTAGTAATTTTGCGTCGTAAATATTCTTTGGAAGTATTTCATTTGACGTGATGCTGCATGTTAGGATATTCCATGGCTTAACACCCGATTGGTCCATGATATCTATTTAAAGAGCATGGAGGGTCATTTATAGGGTAACTGTTCATGAGAGAAACTTATGTAAATTTTCATTCTTTTATTAATAAATTGCCTGAAGTGGTCACATTGGCTCAGGTCGTGGACTGTTTCCCTCTTTGAGGGTTTCAACCACATCAAGAATACTGGTGTATTGATATGTGATATTTTTGTGAGTGATGTCCTTTGGTGTTCTGTCTGAGGAACTTATCCTGTAGATTCCTACATGGTATCAGAGCCAAGCTTAAGGGTTGCATTCGTTGGTGATCCAAATCTGAAGCCGGTAGAACTGCATCCGACTATCGTTTCCTAGATCTACTATTTCTGACCACTTTCGGGCTGAGAGGAATGCTCTATTGTGTTAAGAGCATCTGTTCCAGTGAGGAACCCCTTTCATTTCATGCGAAAAGGTTTTCGGTAGCCCTAGCTACGTCATTTTTAAGATCTGGAGGTATATTGTGTTTATTTGCAGTTTTTAGTTATTTTCTCTCTATTTATTTTGGTTTATTTATCTCTTTGTTTTTTATTACCGAATCTATACCTTTCATTTTTGTGTATTTTCTTTGCCCCGCTACTCTGTGCGATCTAGGAAAATCATAAACAAAAAGGAAGGATTTTTGTCATGCGTATGCTCTTTTCCGCCGCCCCTTAGTGTGATCTTGGAAAATCATAAACATTGAGCAAAAATTTTAGTTTCCGGGTAGTAAAGCTAACTTCAAACCATAAGGTTTTTTTTTTTAATGTCCATGTTGGTTTTTTGGTTTTTGTTTTGTAGGCAAAAAATAGCATTCTCAAGTAAGCATGCACCTCAAAGCTTCAGTGACCTTAATTACAAAAAAAAAAAACCTTCCTCTTTTCCAAAAATTACTAACCTTTTAAACTAGTTCACTTGGTCCAAAGTTACTTTATGAGAATAGGGATCTTGGGTTCAAGTCTTTCTTTTTGTTGAGTTACTTTTTCAAAAATCACATGTAGCTTATGTTTTAAAGTTACTTTATGTAAAAGCGTTCTCACCCATTATAAAAAGTGAGTCACTTATAATTCTAAAGTCGATTTATCTTTTATTTAAGTTACAATTTATTGGGTAGCTCATAAAGTACCATTGTAAAAGTTACTTTCACTTATTTATAAAAGTGAGTCACATAATTTTTTTTTAAACTGAGCTAATTAGATTTATGTTTGGAAAGGGGGAAGATTTTTTTTTAAATATAACATTATCATTCATTTCTGCACATTCACTCACTTCGCTGGCATCTTCAACAACTTTTCTTCAAAAAGCCATAACTTCTTTATCTGGAAGCCATCTTCAGAGCCGTTTTTTTGAATCAGCCTAATTTTTCGAGATTTGTCCATTAGAACACTTAGTTTCAGAAAGAGTAGAGAATTTTTTTTCTTGAACTTCAATGGCATCTTACATATTTTCTTCTAAGTCATCTTCTAGATACAAGAGAGGTTGTATTTGGTCTTGTTGATCCCTTATTTCATTTTGTAAAAGTTGCAAAGGAGGACTTCTATACTGCGGATTAAAGCTTCTGTTGGGACCTTGTTGTACCTATCTAGAAGGATGTTTTCTTTCCAACTCTAACTTCACAAATTTATTTGAAATGTTCCTAATTAATTTATTCATTTGATCTAATTTTTTCTCTTGGGCTTCCCTTACTACACCAGAGGAGCTAGATTCTTCCTTACCTCATCTTTTGTACCCATGATCTCCCTTTCCTTTCCATTTTATAGTGGATACAAAGATCCCTTCAACCTCCAGAGCATCAACCTAGATCTGATCCAATGTGCATGATTCCCTTTCTCAAAGGGTAGACCTAAAGTCTGGTTCAAAGGCCCCAACAAATCCCACCTTATCAACTTCCCGTGGATGTTTAATCTCAGCAAAAAGACTATTATATAGTTTATTAAATTTTTTGATGAATTTAATGTCATCCTCATTATTCCTTTTCTTTATTGTAATGAACTCAGTGAGGAAATATCCATGGTTCTTCTTTTATCCCCATTTCTGCATGAAAGTTCTCTCCAATTCCTCCCAAGTATTGATTGATGCATTAGATAATGTCTTGAATCGTTTTATGTCCTCACCATCTAAGGACTGAACAAACAGTCTCAAGACTACATCTGGATGCAATACATTTAAATTCTTAGCAAATGCACAGAAGAATTATATATGTCTTTGGGCTGAAATATCATCCTCCCCAGTAAACCTAGGCATAAGATTAAGGTAATCTTGGGGCATGGAATTCATAGGTTGCTGGAGGTTAAGTGGGACATACCTATTAAGTAGGAAGCCAGGGACAACCATGTTTTGTAATGGGGGTTGGAAAATATATATAACAGGGCATGGTTGAACAATATTTATTGGAGGAGGAGATGGAGGAGTTATGGAAACTTGGGATATATTAGCGGTAAAAATATCTTTAACTTCTTCACCCTTAGGTAAAAAGTTAGCAGTAAAAGGATCAAGACTGGTAAAAACTTATTGAGCTTTCAAATCTAGGGAAAAGAAATTGGATGAGAGAAACGAGCCTTCTCAAGGGTCCAACTTCCTGGTTGAAGATTCATAGAAGCTTATTTCATCTTTCTGAGACCTAGAATGTGATAAATATGAAGTAACGATGAATGGTTCTGGGGTCCTCAAAGTTATTTCTCTCCAAATTTTTCTGGAAGCAATACTCTCTAGGACAAAAATGGGAGGAGTCTTTTGCCGAGACGTATCAAAGTGAGTGTGAGGCCTTCTAAAATCCAGGATGACGAACTTAAAATATCAACAATGGAGTTCCCTTGATGAAATATATCAACCCACACTTCCTTTTCTCACCCAACAAAAAGAATGTATAAAAATATATATCCAAGGATGTATATTCAAATTTGTCCCCGAAAACGCTACTAGAAGATATTGGGGTTCCTAGAGACAATTTTTGGGTTGATAGAGAGATCAGTGCCTAGGACATATTGAAGTGTCTGAATAATATATCAGTGGCATTTGGGATTTAAAGCATAATATCTTGAAATAAATCTGGTTCAGTATCTTATTCAAAAATAGATTCAATCAACACACATATCGAGTACTCTTTTACTTGATTTAACATTCATATATGGTGCCAGTTTGAAGAACATGTAGCAATATTTGTCTCTGTAATAAGGATGAGAAGAAGAACATATGGAAAAGGGAATTAATACATAGGGTTGATAATCAGAATCATATACATTAATCTCTAGTATAAAACATGAAACAGATAATGTAAGTGGGAATTTGAGAGAGCGTGGAGCACATTTTAAGGACATTGGAATTCATACATCACAGGCAGCGTTTATCAAAACATGACAGATGAATTGATAACTTCGAGATTATGACCAGCAGTTACAATTATGCACCTTTTGACAAAAAATAAACACATACGAAAAATAACAAATAAATAATCACATACTACACATTTCAGGATTGGAAATCACCAAAACTTCATTATTAATCTTCAAAAAGCGTACATCTCACAGTTCTTCAAACACTTGCAAAATTCACAGGTTAAAACCACCTTTGTGTCAGAAAATTCAGAACCCTTTTTTAGAGTTTCATATGCACTTTTATAAGGTCTCATAGATGACGACCCATTACAAAATATTCCTTCTTGATATTTTCATAACTTCCTAACCCCTAAGCAGTTGGAGTGTGCCGCTAGCATAACTGACCTAATTATCACATAACAACTTTTATTCTATTCTTGAAATGAATTTTTTACAAAAACATAAGAAAACATGAGTTGTCATGATGGACACAACAAAATGTATTCATCGTGGGCATGTTGGTTCCTTTGGAAGGGATTCTAGATCAATAATTTGAAGTTGAGGTGGATTAATAAATTGATCACAATTTTTCCACAACGTTGGGTTTGGAAAGGGAGAGTGAAATTAGCTTTGATATGTTATCTTGAGGTTCTTGAGCTCAATTTAGTTTGGCTTGTCATTGAACAAAGTCCTTACCAGCCAAAGTAGCTAGAATTCCCTCCTCAGAAAGTTGACTATAGTCTGCCCTTTGAGGATGGCAGTCTTCTCATGAACAGAATTTTCTTTAGTCTTTTCCTCCACCAGAAATTTCAGACATTGCTCCCATGTGAGTAAGTTTCCTAAAGCTTCCCAATAGTTTGGCATTCTACATATAGCCCTTCTGTCAAAATTCAACTCAAATGCAACCACGAACTTCAACAGGTCACCTAAACACTCCTCATATTGAACCATCTAGGATATTTCAATGATTGTCCATGTCCTATCAAAAATATCCATTATCCTCAACTCACTAATTGGTTCTTCGTTGAGGTACTTGACAGGGAAAATTTTAAGAAACCCCCCAAATTTATATCTATAATAAATGGGTGAACCCCCATGGTATATAGAAAAATGTATAGGTTATTTTTCCATTAATATAATATACATATATATTTTTTGGTGAATCTTTCCCTAAATTATAAAGTTTTGTTAAATCTTGGCGAATTTTTCACTAGGTTATAAAGTATTTCAAATTCTTGGCTAATGTTCTAAAAAATTAGAAAACATTGTAATATATTGGTGATTCCTTGATAATGTATAAAAACATATATATAATAATACGAAAAATATTTACTTAAATTTTTCATGTTTTGGAAAAGAAAAATAATGAGTAATGTTGCTCTAGGTTCTTATTATACACTATTGCAAATATTTTGCATGTTTATTATCATGTTTTACCACAAATGCCTTATCATATACTGTTGAAGGCTCAAAATGCCTTTGCCTCAACATCGGGGAAACCACCCGATCGGGAACTTGAATACTGTTTCTTT
This sequence comes from Pinus taeda, assembly GCA_000404065.3. NCBI lineage: Eukaryota > Viridiplantae > Streptophyta > Pinopsida > Pinales > Pinaceae > Pinus > Pinus taeda. The sequence goes on from APFE031665148.1 coordinate 9,824, forward strand.
TTTGTTCAGGATAGAGGTTACAACTGGGGATATAGGGACCAGTTTCCCATTCAAATATATGATGGAAATTGAAGTGTCATTTAAATGGAGTGAAAGAGATTTAATAGAGAAAATATGAATGCAAATAAATAAAGCTATATCTATCTATCTAATTCACGGGATATAACTAACTTTCCATATGCGATTTTATAAAGATTTCTTTATAAATGAAAGACAATATAGATCGTCAAACATTTAAAAGAGTTAAAAAAAATTAGATGCGTAATTAAATTGATTAAATAGTTAATCAATTTAATTTTTAAGCACATATCGTATAAAAATTATACCATTTCATACACACAACTAAAGATAACAATTAATGCACTTTTCAATAGTGAAACAATGCTTAATTGAGTTGTGATATTGCATATAATAAAACAGTAATAAACTTTGACTTAATTTTAAAAATAAAGCATAGCATCAATATAAAGATAATAGTACCACATATATTAGTGCTATGCTCATGGAAGAAGACAGTCGTTGGCCC